>JAQGCE010000260.1:0-14273 GCA_034699185.1 Eupelops torulosus
TTACCTAGGTAGTACGCCACCCTCTCTAAGAAACTGACATAAGGCGCCATGGCGCCTAATGTGACAGAATTCGGTATTTGGTTTACTCTTAGATATTGTGAACAAAAATTGAAATATTATTTGATTTATTGATGGCTTAGTTAACGATCCAATGAATTGATTTACAAATTTGTGAACAAAATTATAATTTAATATATTTTCGAATCAATCGACAAAAAAAAGAATTTAATTATAAAATCTATATTAATATTAATATTTAGTTTGTTTTTATAGGACTTTCGACAAACGATTTGCATATTTTTACAGAAAAATATTAAAACTATGCCTTCAATCAAATGCATAGCATTTAATAAATTTATCAAAAACTCAAACATAACTGAAATGTTGGCTAATATTTATGGTATAGAAGTCTATCACAAAAAAGTTATCCTAAAAACTTGTTTTCAGTGTTTTGTTTGTTGAGAGGAATGTTAGCAAAACGTTAGAAACAACTGTTCTTATCATAGAATCCCAATAAGAATGTAATGCAATGGAAGCAAAGCTCATATTATAGTACAGCAGCCCTTCTTCTGAGAGCCTCCGACAATATCACTGGCGTTTCCCCGAAATTTCTTGATTGTGGTCGACGGCGAGGGCGGGCTTTCATACATATATTTTGTTGTTATCGAATGACTGCTATTATTGAAAGCATTTGTCGGCAGATTTGTCACTGAATTCCGATTCGATTCAATCATTCGATTGTTTGTCGATTCAGACGAAGAGGACAGCGATAGACTGTTTCTGTGCTTTTCTGCCCTTTGCTTCTTCAGGTCAGCTAAAGTTCCCGAATTGAAAGTCGGTGTAGTGTTGACTGTCACATGTATCTCTACTTTAACTGATTCTCCGCCGGCTCCTCTGTTTGTGCCCTGTTGTGGTGGACTCTCACTAGAGTTTGAGTTCAACTGATGTCTGTCCTGATCCGTATATCCGGTATTTCTGATAACAATCGCTTCTTTGTTGGCATTACTTTGGGTTTGGGTTTGAGTTTGATTTGAGTTGTTTTGTGTCGAAGCGTCAGAATCGGAGTCAATAGACTTCTTGTGATTCGATTCTATTTTGAACTCAATATTATTCAAATCGACGACAGTTTCAGAATCGTATCCATTTTGAGGCGATGGCAACGGTTCTGATGGTAGTGCCGGAGAATCTGTTGCGTCAATGACTTCCACTGTTTCTGACGTTTGTCTCGAATCTTCGTCGTCGTCTTCGTGGGGCTCTTTCTGGTGGTGTCTAATGCGGGCCTCTTCTCGGGCCTCCCTTTTGGCGATTTGGGACTTTTCTCTAATACTTGTTCGCCGAACGGAATGACTTCTTGTATTTTGACTGTGAGATCGTTTGAGTCTATTCGGATGCGACGCTTTCTTCGTTTCCAATTCATTCTTCAATTGAATTATTCTTTCTTTTAGTTCTGGATCTTCACAGATATCATAAGGCGTTTCGCCATTCTTTGTCTTCGCGTTAACGTCTGCTCCGTTTTGGACCAATAATTCCAAGACATCCAACTTTCAGACAAAAGGAAAATCAATACATTTTAACTTGAGAGTGAAGGTGTCTTACATGTCCCCAACAGGCGGCCGCGTGTATGGCCTGCCACTGGTCATTATCACATTCATCAGTGGACACGTGATTATCTAATAGGTATTCCACAACACTTGTATAACCATTGGCGGAAGCGATGTGCAGCTGATCCACAAATTCAAATAATTAATAATTATTAGTAAGAAATGAGATATAAACTTACAGGAGTGGCACCCTGGTTATCCCTAAATTCTAAATCCTTGCCGGCTTCGGAAAAAGCCTTCAAGTCTTCCAACATTTTCAGTTCATTCATAGCTCTGGTTTGGTCTATCATTTCCTGAGTGATACCTCTTTTGGCCATTTCTGACTCAATGTAGTCGAGGGTCACCTCATCTTCACATATATCGTACGGCATATTTCCGTCGGCATTGACTGCCAGTAAATCTGCTCCTCTTTTGGAGTTAACACAAAATCAAAATTAAAATTTGAACGAATAAAGTATTGCTATCATTATTATTACTTGCTGATAAGGTATTTAACCAAGTGCAAATGGCCACAAGTGGCTGCTGCGTGCAATGGTGTCCATTGTTCGCTATCTTTTGCGTTAACATTAGCGCCAAAGTCTATCAATAGTTTCATCATTTCTTCGCTGTCGTCAATACAACACTTAAAGCAATAAATTAACACAAAATTACATTTTATTGTATAAGACATCAAATAATTGAAAGGAATTTCCTTTAACTCAATTATGCAAATAAAAGGGCGAGGCATAGTTGGCTATCCATTAATTTCAGATTGCCAAATTCTTAATGAATTCATCAAGTTTATTTATCGTATATCTTTGAGCTAAAATCCCTTGTTTGAAAAAAAACGAGACAAGCCTTATAGTGATTATAATCATCTGTTTCTTCCCTATATATATATATATATATATATATATATATAACCAATTGATGAGAAGTTTTGCATAAAATCTATGGTTTTATTTGATTTTGTTTAGCATTTTATGTTTGGAATAAATCTTAAATTTAGCATAAATTGTGTGCAAACATCAAACAAATTCTAATTATTTAATGTTATGTCGAAATCGAAATATTATTAATGCATTTTATGACTGAGAGAACATTTGTGATCAAATGATAAATTAAAGATTAACCATGTTTGATTTGAGACCACACCAGCACTTAGTTCGCTACAATTATTAGATCACAAAATTTAACGACAAATATCTTAAGACACGTTTAATAACATTCTTATTAAAAAAAAGTTTGATCGGATTAAATAAGACGGAAATAGATTTGTTTTGACGCAAATTATTAACATTGAAGTCATCAAAACAGTTGTATTTCAATTAAAGCGTTATTTTCATTGCACTAAATATTGCGCTCAAAGCCATAGATTCTCTTCATTTAATTTCTTATATAAAAATCTATGGATTGCTTTCAGAAAAATATATTCAAAAGTGTGGGGTCTCCAGAATTGGGCTCAGAATAAGTACTCATCATAAGTAAAATATTCTTAAAATACTTTTAAAATTTTGTATACTTTATAAAAATGAGGCACAAAATGATTTACTCAGTTATAGGGAAGCACTGGTGAGAAATCCTAATAAATCTAAATTGAAGGTCAATCGTAAATAATTCTGGTTATTTTTGAAATGTTTTGATTAATTTATCAAATATTTTAATTGATTTTTCAAAGATTATTTTCAATGTTATTTTAAATTATCATTTGGTTCCATCAGATTTGGATTTTTAGTTTAAAAATGTATTTTTTTCATCGATCGACGCGAAAATCAATTTTTATTAAAAGTTTTTTTAAGATTTTTATCGATAATTATTTGCTATTTTCTCAAATAAATAATTAACTTCAAAACGATTTCATCAATTATTACGATTTAATGTTTATTCTAAGCTATTTATACCATGAAATTTAAATATGTGTTAAAGTGTTGAATATCAATGAGTTATTATAATTATTAGCCATAAATTAAAATATCAAACCATGAAATCAAAAACAAAAGTTTCAAACAATGAATAAATTTTAAAATTTATTATATGTTTGACTTAAAAGCCACAAAAATATTGAAATACTTAGACTATAAAAATGTTTTCGATACTAAATAACAGTTGTGTTGACCGAAGATATGGAGAATGACATTAAATTTGATTAATAATCAAATCAGGAAATAGTTTTTCAGTAGGAAAACCATTGGAACGACATTTTAAGTCATTTGTTAGAATCAAGTAATCAAAACGAAAGCAAAAGTCTTATAAATCATAACTTATATGTTCTGAACAAAAAGATTACAAAACTACTCAATCGATTCAAAGATATTTTTTTCAAAACAACTCACAAAAGGAATACCATTTTATATATAATTCAATTAATAAAAATATGATATCAAATAAATCTCTAATCAAAGAATATATGATTACATTCCTCTTTGAATACAATTCCAATTAATTGTGAATCACAACAATTTATATTAAAATTAATTAATATATCAAATAACTCACCGAAATATATGAAATATGAATTTAATTAAATGGGATTCTATGAACGCTATATTATTCTGTACTAAATTTAGGTCTAAAGTAAAGCAAACTCTCAAATAACTCAAATGTCTGGAAGTCTTTCGAAACAAATAAAGATTAAGCAAATATACAATCAATAAATTCAATTCATATTTCATGTTATCTTTATTTATGAGAAACTTTAGTCAATAATGGCTTCGGAATCATATTTATGTTATTACTTATTATTAGCGATAAAAATAGAAAAACATTTTTACAAAAAAAACCTAAAGAAAAAGTTTAATTGGAATCAATGTAAAGATTGCAAGATATAAATGTATAACTTATCTTTTGGTATATTAATAATAAAAACCATTATTGCATCGAATAAAGAGTTTATGACTTAATAAATAGTAAGACAGGTCCTTAAAAAGATCATAATTTTCAATCAAACAAAATTGTTTCAATTAAACACTGCATTAGATCTGGCGCTTAAGTGTCATTTAGTATTGCAATAGTTGATAACAAATATTAATAGGAAAGCCATTCGATTCATTAATACTCGAGAATACACATTACAGCATTACAATTCATACTACAGTTATCAATCATTACCTTTAACAAGTTGGGCTTTCATAAATTGGTTAAAATTAACGATTGGTTACACTGTATTGATTAAAAAGACAAACATCTTAAGTCTGGAAATAAGTTTTAATAATAAATAATATAATATTTATCTTTAATTGAGTACTTATTTAACTTTTTGTCTGACATTTTGAACGAAATAATACTACTTTTGTAGACAAATAGTTAAAAAGTAAACAAAATTTGAAATAATAGACAAAAGAATGTATTCATTACAGTCATTAGAATTTAGCTAAAATTTTTGATAGTTTATTGTCATACATTTCAATGGTTTTGGTTTCAGATTTCAGTTAAAGCTAAGCGTTACTTAAAGCTATTGGTTGTTAAACGTATTGATACTTTTTAACATTACGCCTATGGGAAGGGGTTTTTGGTTTTGGAAATTTGTTAAAAATAATGGTTTGTTAAAGATAACCATACTTAAAGGTAATGATTGTTGACTGTATATAAGATAAATATTTTGGCGAATTAGGTCTGACCAACAATTTTATTGACCTCTCGATACACATAATCCTAATTTGTATAAAAACTATTAAATGATATCTTATTTTTACGACCAAAACGTTTTTAATCCAAATCTTTAAAATATGACAAAAAAATCAAAAGTTGAGCCCAAAAAAAGGCGAAATTTTAAGCCTATCCACACTTTTTTCATTAAAATTATGGATTGATTTCAATTTATGAATAAGTAATCATTAAAAGGATTTACTCAAACCAATAATAAGATTAAAGTTTAAATAAAATTTAATTTCTTTGAAAGCTTCTAAACATTCATTAAAAAAAACTAAATATTTTGATTTATTTTAATAAAAGAAATTTTTAAAAATGTGGCGAATATTTATTAACCCCTTTTCATAATTTAAATTTGTTTTGATTTAAATTAAACTAATATTAAAAACAAAATCTGAATGTTTTTTACTTTTAATATAATAAATAGGATTTACTTCAACAACAAAAAAAATGAATAAATCATTTAAGAATTCAAATGCCGGCAACAGAATTAGGGTTGACTCAAATTAATTGAATATTAAACTTGAATATTATTTCATAAATTTTATTCATTAGGATTAGAATCAAACAAATGTCGGCAAAAATTAATGAGAAAACTTTTAATTCAAAGTTAAGACTCATTCTCACACTTTTTAATTAAATTTCTCTCATTTGAGTCAATATATTGTGATTTGCATACAATAATGGATCGAAAAACAAAACAAGAAATTAATTATTTGATTATCGCTGAGATGGTTGGGCGCAGAACTATTACAATCAATTGTTTGGCCGCTAAGAGTATTACTCATTAATTGGGATAATAATAATGAAAATACGATTCTTATTAAATGTTTAATTCTCTGATTAATAAAACTCATGAATAATAATCAAAACATTATTGAAATACCTTTCATATAAATAATGATAATTTCAATCTAAATGAAAGAAGGAATGAATGGGGATTAGGGATCAACACTTGCAAATCAGTGTTGGCCGACAGGCTTTAAACACCATTCCCTTTAATATACCAAAATTAAACTCAATATTCAAAGAAAAGGTAATAATTTGTTTAAGAATGTGCCACACATTTAATCATAATATTTATCATATTTTTCAAATGGAGTTCCCTTTATGTCAAATACTCTAATAGTTGTAAAACACGATATGTTTTTTCCGTTCGATTTATTTGATTAAAAGATTTTAAAAATATTTATTTACTTTCAATAAAAAAAATATTTTTTGTTTGTTATTTTGCGATACAATAAAAGATAAGTTCATTGAATACTTTTTTAATGGCATTCAACTATATTTTTGAATATCAATTTATAATAGGAAGTCATGACTCAACTAACATTTAATAGTCTCAGCACTAGTTTTGACAGATAGCCGATTCATGTATGACCTGAACCACCACTGGCAGGACATGTGATATCGATATACCCACAGATAGATAGAAATAATATATAATATACTATCATCTGATAAGTCGATTAGTCAGTCAAACATTTACTGAATGTATTCAATGTTTTTATTCATTTTTTATATATCTTTAATATTTTAAATATGAATCAAATGAATGATTAATTGAAATACGAAATCAGGAATTACTTCAAAAAATAAATTCTAACCTAAAATAACATTAAGAATGCGAACAAAAAAACCCAAATATTAGTGAAAAACCATATATTTTGTAAACATTTATTCAGAGACTAAAAGACTATAATTTATAAACTTTTTAAGTTTTTGTTTAAAACAAAATAAAGAGAAAATTGTCGCCTAATTTCGAGACTACAAAAAGTACCAAAACTCTATAATTATCTTTAATTAGAAAACGAATGAATAAAAGGAAATTAAATCAATAATTAATTGAAATCTCGGAAAACTGATTAATACTGAAAACTTAATTAATTGGTGAAAACTACGAAATAAGTTAAGCATTTCCTCGAATCAAACATTTCTAATGAAATATTTAAGTACTGACGAGAGGAAAGTCAATCAAAAATCGAAAGTAAACGTCGGTTGAAGTGTTTATTTCACAAATTATAGTCAAACATATTGTCAAAAGTCAGCGAAAGTTCAAATTCAAAGGCTGTGCAATACTTGAGAGGATCACAAGTGATCATTAAATTTGGATCAAATGATTAAATTGTCGAAAGCTTTCGACAAAAAAACGTAAAATTCAAGATATAAGCCTAGAGTGAAATACCTGATGTAAAGCAGTTAATCCGTCCTCATTTGTCGAGTCAGCGCTCACTCCTAACATCAATAGACGTCTCACTATAAATGATTTGTTGAACGAAATTATTAAATGAGAATCAAAACAAAAGTAAATGTTATGTAAGAGTTGTTCTCACAATAAATGCTTAGAAATAATTTGGACCATAATTTCAAAGAATAAAAACAAAAATAAAGTTAAAGATAAAGACAATAATTACAGAAATTAATTCAAACAAATATAGAAAACTAATTATAAGCCATTAGTAGAAACAATTGGAATATTTTAGAAATAAGTAAAAAACAAATTATAATTAATGATCAAACCTTCTTCGACATCATTTCTTGCGGCCGCCTCTAATAGCATAACCGACGGCACAAAATGCACTTTATATTCATTTTTCTTTAGATTAGGCTTTGTCTCAGATTTACGTCTTTTGTTATTGAATTCTTTCTCTCTTTGTGACCACTTCTTCAACTGTTGAGTTCGTCTTTTTCTGGCCAATTTCAGTCTCTCCTGAGTACTCAACTTTTCGAGGACAGGCATCTCAGACACCAGCTCCGAGTGATCGGCCATTGTTTATGAGTTTATTATAAACTTTAACTAAACTATAATTTCAGAAAATTATTGAATTCAAGTAAACTTTGAATTCTTGTAACTTTCGGTTCATTTCATTCATCAAAAAGAGTGCATAGATTTTAGAACCAATGGATTGGAAAACAATTTCATATCTTTTTAATCAATTGATTAAAACAAAATCAATAATTAATTTGACACTGAATTGAATTGAATAAGACTTTCGAAGAGACGACAATTAGTTTCAAATCGATGCCAATAAATAACAAAAAATTAGGACTTTTTTGTTAATTGATTTGCAGTTAATTTAAAGGACGGACTCATTGGAGACAAATATAATTTAAACGAAAGCCATAAAAATAATTACTGAATCTTCTTATCAGTGAATTTTGAGTTAATAACACCACAAAAGACAAAAAAATATATAAAAAATAAAATTATTAACAAATTATATAAAATGGGCTGAAAATTATGCTAACAATTGAAGCCATAGAGGAATGCATTCAAACAAATGTTAAGCCATTTATTAATGGGTTTTCAAATCACTTGTGTCTCATCCAACAAAACATAACCAAAACTGTTGAGCAAATAAAAGCCAACAAATAATAAAATAAATAATTAAACTTTCGATCAAATAATGAGATCAGAATTGAAATATTTGCACAATTTTTTAGATTAAATTATCAATAATTTCTTCCCAATTATTATTATTATCAGGTCTTCGGACGGAATGCAAACAAACAAATGTTGTCTTTAAATGTATTTCTCAAACAAAACACCAAATAATTAATAATATTATTATTTTAAACAAATATTTAAATAATTGATTTAATGATTATTTAATCAATTGTTTTGGTTTTGAATCCAATTAAAAGTAAAACTTTTGGCGCATATTTTCATGTGTTTTGGCATCAAATTTGTTTAAAATTAAAACAAAACTCACATAAATTCAATCATTATATTAACCATTAGTTGATTCATTCAATACTTGATGTCCTCCACTATTATATGAACTCTTAAACAATATTAAAGACATTATCTTTGGACTCAAATTCACAAACTGTTGAAAATAAATTCAAAACATTTTTAAAAAATGTAAATTAAATAATAATATTTAAATTGAAACACAATTGACTTCTTTTTCGGCAAAAAATAAATAAATACAAAATTAATCAAAAAATAATTTAGTTTTTGTTTTAAAGTTGAAAGCGTTTTGTAAATTGAATTTTGTCTCAAAAAGTAAAGCAAAAAGTAATAAATGAATGAATGATAAAAATAATATAATTTTTTCTTTAGTTGTCTTCTTCTCAAGACTTTTGAGTGTCGAAAATGTGCGGCGAATTCAATAGCGTTTGTATAGCAAAGGAAAGGCGTGCACTCAATAACAAGTTATGCACTCTTACACAGTCACTGTGTCTGCACAGCACTACACACACACATACAGAGCAGTCAGTCTCCTTTGAGTCGCTAAGTCTACCCTAATATCGTGGGTGTGTTTTCCTCAGCCACTGTTTTGAGTGAGCTCTGCTCTGGCGCTGACATACAAAGTGGGCAAAAACTGTATCCTCCACTCAAACACCGGTGAAACAAATGTTGTTCACGTCTTTCAATTAAAGTTTTAAACATTTGGCGTTTGATCTCCACTTTTCATTCTTTCAAATATATTGAGTTCTGATAATATGACACATGAAATGGTATTCCTCTGATAGGTTTGAATTCACTTCGAGACAATACAACACTAAATGTCCAAAACTAACAGCAATTCAATGTTAATCAAAACGGAATCCATTAATAGATTACTTATCGCTTTTAATATAGCTTTTATCAAATAGTTTAGAAGTGATTTATTGCTTTAATTAAATCATTTATAGGCAATGTTAACATCTGATTACATATTAAACTGGAAATACCATCACTCGATACCATCACTCGATATCCTCACAAATGGTTCGATAATATTTGGAAAGAATGTATTGTTTGATCAGACAATCTATTAATCAATTGTTAGATTAAAATCAGTCACTGAATCAATCACTACAACATTGCTTAGGCATTAGTTTTGAGGGAAGCTAGAGCAAATATTTAATTCAAATGTATACTATATCTTGATATTCGAGAATCAGATGACATTCTTTTGTTGAAATGGTATAGAATTTCATTTGATGTAAGCAATGAAAATCAATTCAGGAAAAACTGATCTATTTTTGGGAAAAATCGGAACATTTCTTGAAATTACGATAACATAAGTATTTGAAAAACATTTCTTAAAATAACTTTTAATTCTTTTATTGATTATTAACTAAAGAATAAATGTTTAAAACAAATAATTAAAATTAAAAAAATTAATAAATTATATATTAATCAAAATTATAAGATATTATAATTTGAGATAAGATTTAAAACAAAAAATAATCGCTTATTTCTAATTAAACTATGAGCTATTCCTGTCGTCTGGGCTTAACATCCGTTAGTTTCGGATAATCAGCTAATTCTGAGCCATAAAAGAATATACCGATTAATGTCGTGGAAACCATTGCCAACCAAAACAACAGATAGAGAAGGGTTTCAGTCGAATGCTCTAAAAAATCATCCGATTTTTGTATTCAATTTTCAAATTTTAATTCAATTGATGTTAATTACCGGTCGGAAGAAGTAAACTGAAGAAAAACATTGCGATCGACGCCAAGAAGAATATCGGCAGCTGTTCACAAACAACATAATTATTTAACCAATGTTATCATGGTCATAATAAATTCAAAAGTGTGTTTCCCATCTTTTATGGATTAATCATAAAATGCCAAATAATATACAAACTTTGATCTAAAGACTGGCAAATACTAGTAATCCATATTTAAAGGGAAGGTTGAGTCCATATATTCAAAAAGTAAATTGATTTTATTTATATTTTATAAATCAATAAACTTTTAAATGAAATGAATGGATAAGAATCATAGGGACGAAGACATTTCAGTGATTAGAGGCAATACAATATATCTTACGGTTAGGTATTTCCATTCCTGTCTGTCTTTTAGGGGACACTTTACAAGTTTGCCTTCATTTTCGTCAATCTTATAATTTCCTAAAAACAAGTCAATGGCGTCTTGTCTGAAGCCATCCGCGAAATTGTTTTTGTAGTAACGGATTAACGAATTTATTCCGTCTTTAAGAGCCCCCATAGGACTACGTTTACCAGTGCGTGTAAAGTCTGTTTTAAGAGCACCAGTACCTGCATATTGAATACTACATATGTCTGCGTTGTCGGCCCATACTTTAAGATATAAAACATTGAATGAAATTATTTTTCGAAAAAGAAATTCAAAATAAATACCATTTCTATAAAGGAATAGAAATCCGGGAAAATCTTCTAATTTGTCTGAAATGTTGAATATCTGGAAACGTTTGAGAATTGATTCCAAGCAGTGTTTAGCAATCAATCCCTGAACGACATTAGTTCGGTCTAAACTATCGATACAATTAGTCCGAAAGACGCCTTCCTGTAGACTGAGAACAGATCTATCGGCAGACATTAGAAAATAACTGAACTCTTTGAGCTCATTATCTATTCTGTCCATAAGAAGGGAGAGCCTATCCCAACGCATTTTGCGACATTCGTGATGAAAGTCGAAAGATTCAAATCGAACGAATTGGTTATTTGATTGTTGGACCACATCTTTAAAGGCTTTTTCCAACACTAACTCCTGTCCCGAATGATTGATTAAATTAATTAAACAGACTTTTCCGTAATTATTAATCAGATGATCGATATGTTTGGCGTAACCCTGCTTTTGATTAGTGTATTGAGTCAATTGTGGCGGAGGTTTGTATCGTAGATCTGGTAATTGAGTCCAATGAAGAGGTATTGAGCCCCTGACCTGAACAAAAGAGCTCTGAGATGACTCGTATTCCACTATCTGTTCGGTCTCTACATAGTTGGCTGGATTGCCATCGATGTCAATGCCTCTCATGAAGAGTCGAGTGCCAGCCCTATATACACACCGCCTCGAGATTAGAGTCCAGACAAACAACTTTCGATTGATTGTCACCGCATTTATGTTTACAACTATTTGGAGAACAAAACAAAACAAATGTTGAGTTTGGAAACACTGAGATCGCAATACATACATCCGTGCATTATTGGAATGCGATATGAATCCAATCCCTGTCCGAAATCAGATAACAAATAATTATTCCAAACGAATCGTTTGTCAGCCTTTGAGTAAAGAAAACAAATGTTAAACAAATTATTTGAAAAACAATTGACTGACTCTTTCGAAAAGAGATTTTGTCATAAAATCCGGACCAGAATTGTATAGACTTTGGAGGGTATGGGTTATGTCGAAAGTATAAGAAAAATAGAAGTAAGGCGTATCCAAAACGGTTTTAATCATTGCAAGATAACTCTTATTGAATTGGATCTGATCTTCAGTCAAATGAAGTGTAGTTCGACTGAAAGGAATAATTTCTGTTTCTTCGACTTTAAAAATCGATTGGCCATAGATTTCGCCCACTTTTGACACTTTGGTTATTACTATCAGATAAGGCCCTAAAGAAGACATTAATAATTACCACAAATCAATCAATTAGATAACTAATGGTGAAATACCGGCCAGAAGTCTGATGACACCGAATATACCATAAATCTGTTTGGATGTAGCGATGCCTGTGATCTGAGTCCGATTGGCTGACAATAAGACAAACCATTAATTATCACTTTTTGGTCTATAATTGAGAAACAAATTAAAAATTAAGGATAAATACCTTCCAAAGATATTTCGGCGCTCTGTCTGTCAAATATAAGTAATTCATTTTCATTATCGACAGGTCTTATATAAAACTTTTCGGGTGAAACAAATCTGCAAACATATAAAGAAAATCAAATTAAATCACATTAAAAATCTTCGGCAAAAATTTAGTTTACAAAGTCAGTGATCTGTGAACTGTTGGTCCGTTTTGTGCCATTCCTCACAAGTAATTGTGAATTACAGAAAACGTGGATTAAAACTAAAATTAATTAACGTCTTTTTTTTCTTTATAATGATTTAAATGAATCGTTGTTTAACTAATTTAATGATAAATATTGCAATTAAATCGCCCTTTGATTTGATGACATCAAACACATTATTTGTATCGATCATGTGATTCAATGACGTATACCTTTTTCTAACTTTATTTATAATATATAACTATTTCAAATGAAGCTTTCGTTTGGTTTTATAGTGAAGTCATATTAATAAAAGGTTTAGTTATCTCTTGAAGATAACACATTTAAAATTTAAATTTAGAAGTGGTTTATTCTTAAAGGTTTAGATATTCTTGCAAATTGCAAATTGCAATTATTCTTCATTAATAACTATTGACATCATTTAATTTGTTTGTCCTAGATCAGCATAGAAACAAATCAAATTATTTGTCAAGTTACTAATTAGAGACATTAAAATTAAGTTTAAATGTTTTAAAAGTAAGAATTGAAGGAAATGAAGGAAAAAAAACATTTACAATAATCAGGTCTATTGATGTAACAATCAATTAATTATTGTTAATTGTTTAAACTTCCTGTAAAATAGTAGGAAAAAATGATAAACGGATTTACTCAAGGTTAAAATTATTTCAGTTATTAAATACCTTTAAAGGAATGCACTTAAGTTTAGATTGGATTAATCGAAATAATAGAAATAGTAGAAAGGGTATAATTGTCTTATTAACTCCTGTTTTAATGAGAAAATTATTTCTTTATTTGAGTATATTTTCTAAGAATTCAATAAAAATTGCTAGCTCTTTTTGTCTGTTTCTTCGTAAGTCTTCTTCTTAGGACTCTCTGGTGATCCCTTTCTAACTTTAAAAGAGCCGGACACTCGAGAAGGTGATCTAGATCGCTGTAAACCAGCTTTTAATTTGTAATGTGGATTCTTTTTGACAAAAACATAAAAATTCTTTTTCATCCAAATATTGTAGTCTTCGTACCATTTGATGAATAAATCGATCCATAGTTTTGATAAAATAAAGAATCGAAATAAAGTCAATGCGTGTAACGGATATCTCCAAAATAAACTGATTGGATATTCGCTATAATAAACAGTAATCCAGGCTATCATAAAAATGTTGGTCAAATTCACCGAACGGATAATGAGTTCAACGAATTCTTCTTTGTGAGGACCACTTCTTATCCAATCTCTCAATGATTTTCTCTCTTTTTTCATTATGTAAGCGAACCGACAGATATCACAGCTCTGGTGTCCTGTCATTTCTAGTCTTTGATTAATACATATGGTGTGAGC
>JAQGCE010000261.1:0-14271 GCA_034699185.1 Eupelops torulosus
TACCCGATTTCCAGTTTAAATAAAATCAGAATCTCTCTCATAGCCGCCATTTTTTAAAGCTAGGTCAGTTTAAAATTTGAATTAAAGACAGTCCTGGCTGTTTCAGACTAGACCCACCTTGCGCATCACTGTTTGTATTACATAACGTTTTATTGATTGACATTTAAATTGATTATTATTTTGTCTGATAGGCGTTCCAAATAGCAGAGAAACACTTAGGAGTGCCGTCCCTTCTGGACGCCGAAGACATGTTCAAACATGAAGAGCCCGACCGGCTATCGGTGGCCACCTATTTGTCACAGTTTTACGAGTGCTTCGAAGGCCCGAAGTCTGACCGAAAACGTTAGTCCCTCTCCTCTTCTCTTCTAATTAATAATAATTATATAATTAAATAAAATATTATAAGTTTTAAGAGTTTTTTTTGAGTCATATATTGTCTCAAAAAATGTTTTATCTTTCACTGCATTTATTCCAAGAATCTATAAAATCAATTCACAATTTATTATCAATTTTTTGCCACAATTTTTAATGGATTTTCTGATATATATTTTTTTTGAGTCACTATTTTTTGGATTAATTTTATGTTTGATTTTATTATAATTTTTTTTGAATTTTTTGAATTAATTTCGATAAATATTTTAAACAAATTTTTTTTTTATTGAATTTATTATTGATTTAAATGAAAGATATTTTGATTTCAATTAAATTTCTTATTATTTTAGTCTTTATTCCGATTACTATTCATATGATTTATAATCGGATTTCTTGAAGAAAAATATTTAGATTTTTATCTCATTTTTTGATTTAATAACAAATTTTTTGAACACAAAAAACAAAACAAACTTTTGATTAAAAATCAAGTTTTTTATGTAATAATAATAATAATAATAATAATAATAATAATGTTTTGTTTCACTTCTTTAGCAATCAATCGATTGATTGATTAAAATAATTAATAAAATTAATGATTAATTAAAAGTAATAATAATTTTAATTAAGAAATAAATGTATTTTTTTTTCTAATAATTATTTGAAAACCAAAAAAAGTCGAGAAATAAATGTCTTTTCTATCCATTGATTATATTTTTTTATGTCTTTCCGATAGACTCCATAACTAAGTCGAGTCCTTCAGAAACTACTTCTTCGACCACTCCTTCCAATACTGTGGATAACATAACTAACACTAACGGTAGTATCAATACTACCACTACTCCTACCGGTGCTAATAGCCGTCCAATACCTCCAGTAAGTATTGAAAGCGATTTTCAAAAGACTGTAATTTTTTTTTAATTAACAAAAAAAAGTTATCCAATAATTGGATTCACTTATAATGAGCGCTGACTATAAAAAAAGGGGGGTTTTATTTCACTCAGAATATGAGGGATGAGTTTTCAAACAAATATTACCTCTCAGTTGACTGACATTTCACACGACATATCGATATTTCTTTACTCATTTTTCTTGTTCCTCTTTGGCAAAGATGCGCAAGGTATAGCCTATACCTGGTTAACACATCCTATTGTTTACCATCTTGTTTAAATTAGCCATACTCTTGTTAAGCATGCTCAATTTTATTTCCATTAAAAATCCAATGGTGTAATAATGACAAGGTGAAAAAACTATGATAAAAATAATGCAATATTTGACCTTGACATTGGATTTATATTTCAAAATAAACATTTACCTAGTTAAAACTAGGTATATACACTGCTATTATAGGCAAGTCACCCACCTTGCTCATACAGACATATCTACTATATTGATAAACAATTTATTTATTTTAATAGTTTATTTCGATTTTCGACTCTAATTAGAGTTCAAATCGATTTTGCGATCATTTATTCGGAATCTTTTATTGCAATTCGAGATAAGAACAAAAATCTAAAGAAAATTGTTTTTCAAAATTATCTTATTCATTGGTTCTCGCCAGGGATAAGCAAGGGGTAATAATCATAATAGAAAATGGTTTACAAAAATACCAAGATTTTTAATGCTCTAATATTTAATTAATTTTCAAATCCTAGTGAGTCATATAATTTATTCCCCCCTCTGTTCATCCCTTACTTGTATTTTGTTGTTCCCAATATTTAAACCAATGAATGATTTAAACATAAAATCCAATGAATAGTCAAATGAATTACAGATAATTAGGAAAACTGAGTGAAGAAGTATTGTATTTAATGCTCTATGAATAAGAAATCAGTGCTCTTTTTAATAGCCGTTCCCGTTTAGAGGGGGCCGTCGGTTGGGAGCGCAGCACAAAAACAGGTTAACAGTAATAGAAATAACAGTTATTCTGTGCTCTCATCAGACGATAGGAGAGAAGAGAAGAGAGAGAAATAGTTTTTGAAATAAATGTTTTCCTTTCTTTTCATTAGTTTTTTATTTATTTTTAATTTTAAACTTAAGTTTAAAACTAATAATAATTTTTGTCTTTATTTCTCGTTTTGCGAAAACCAATAGTTTTTTTGTTGAATTCAATCGTTTGCCGCAAAAATCATGAAATACAGGATATAATTAAAATGTTTGTAGCTTTGAATTTGAGCTTGTTTATTATTATTTGCTCGCTTATACACTCCATCCTCGGTATAACAGCCTCTTAACCTGGAGTTCCGGTTTTAGTCAAATTCTCTCTATAAAGGAATGGGTTTTGTTTTACATAAAGTTTATCATGCAAAATTAAGCTAATTAGGTAAAATCTCTGTAAAAGACCTTGCTCTGTCTGTGTTTTTATATCGAGGATAGCCTGTATGACAGTAGAGTTTAATTCATTTGAAAATTAATGCGAATTTCAAGAATGTTTTGAATACTTTTCGGCTGAAATTTATTAGTTTTGATGAATTATTGTTTGTCAGCATTAGTTGCAGACATAAATTCTCAATGTCAGGGATGCGCAAGGTGCAAACACGTGTCTTTAACAACAATAGTTTTCACTAAAATATTAGCTTGCATAATAAAAAGTTATATTGGCCTTAAAAATCGCCCGAAAATTAATTCAGCTTGTCAGATTTGTTTTTTCAAGCTCAATTTATGTACTCTCTATTCCATGAGAACTACCAAGGGGCATAATAATTTTGATTTATAATAAATAGCTCTGGGTATTTATTTTTTATTATTAAATAAAATAAAAGAACTGTGATAGCAATAAAACTTAATTGTCTCTACCTTGCTGATCCTCAAAATAGCATTAGACAGTGTTTAAATTAAAACTGACAAGCTAATTCGAGTTCAAAGTCCAAGTTTATCGCGAAATAATGCGAAATATTTAACAAATTATTTAAAAAAAAGTAATATTTAATCGAAAAACAATTTATTATAAATAATTCAAAAACAAAAAGAATCTTTGCTAAAAACAGATGAAAATATTGACCTAGTTTCTATTAAAGGCAATTTTGGCAGTCGCTCCAAAAACTGGGTTATTTTCAATTTTAAATGCTAACAAATGATGCAAAAAACAAACTTATCTATCAATTTATTACTCAATTATGCTTCTGATACAGAAACGTGATATGAAGTGTCAAAAATGCAAGACAAGGGTCTATATTTTGGAGCGCCTACTCATTGGCGAACACTGTTATCATAAATCATGTTATGAGAGCCTAAACACAGGCCCTGTCCAACAACTCTGTCCGCAGACCACAGATAATAACAATGAGATTAATTTAAATGACATTAATTTTGAGGAAAGTTGTGATCAAATAATTACTGATAACAACAGTATTGACATTCAATGTACGGATCAATGTATTGGTGTCAACACAGGTAGTAGTAGTAGTAGTGGTGACCCAATTGCAAGAACAGCACAAAAACAAAGTATTACCAAAACAACTAATGATCTGTCATCGATGGAAAAGCCGGTAAAACCCGAGATTCCGGCCAAAACTTTCATCAGACCGTCGGCCAAACCATTGGACATCTCATCGGAAAGTAGTCCATCGAAGTCAGAGATCAGTTCTCAAGACAATGATGTGTCAAATGAAAGGTCAAAGAAGTCATCCCCTGAAGAGAATGAGTCCCGATGTCTGGCCGAAGCCTACGAGAAATCGGTTGAACTTACCGATAGCTCAACCATTGATGAAGTATTTGCCGCCACTTTCGGTAAAAGCGTCAGAATTTGTGATAAAATCAGTGAAATCGATGTCAAAGACGTAGAATCAGATCCAAAGACACCAAAAGAAGACGACATTCAATATCCAGACTCTAATAACCCATTCGGTGATGAAGACGAAGAAGAAGATGATATTCCAAAAGTAGATCCAAAGAAAGTGATAATTAGTTCACCAAAATTAGAACCGAATGAATATCCGGACGACAAAAATCCGTTCGACGACGAAGACAGCGAAGAGACCGCTCAGGAAGTGTCCAAAATATCGACTATTAGATCAAAGACAACGAGAAGACGTTCTTCGGATGCGTTGAACCCTTTCGGTGACGACGAAGACATCGATGACAACGAAGACAGCAGTGCTTACAGTACACCAAAACCAAAGCCAAGACAGTCGCTTAATGTGTCGACTCCTAACTCAGCGGTTCCGTCGCCCACTTCAAGCCTGAGGTCACGCAAGAAGAGACCCGCGCCGACACCGCCCACCACTTCGTCCACTCCCTCCGGTATACCTCAAGTAAACAGCAGTTGTAGTCTTAGCAGTAGTTTTGTGGCCGTCAGTGAAGACAGTAGTCGTAGGGATAGTCTTGTATCGAGTGTTTCATCAGATTTTGGCGCCTCCTCTGTCCCCAACTCAAGGACGCCGACACCACTGCCCAGACTTAAGCTCCAGAAGTCCACCGAAGAGTTGTCTAATTTGGCAGACAATCAGTCAATTAGTGATAAAAACTCGGAACAGACTTCGAGTTTGCGTTCAATTGATTCCGATTCAGATCTGAAGAAGGCTTCGACCACTGATCTTAGGATTAAGAAAAGGCCGGCGCCGCCCATACCGGCCGTCAAACGCATAATAAAAGGATCGTTAGCTGAGATCGAAGATGAGCTCAACTCAATCGGTGATCAGTTGCCAGCGATTGAGAAGAGGGGCAAAGAATTAGAAGAAATCCTAACCAAGAGATTAGAGGACAACAACAGTGAGGGTCAGACCCAAGCCGTCAAAGACAATAGTGAGGGACAGGCAGCCAATGAAAAGAGTGATCCGGTTATGGACGAGTTCCTCTCAAAAGCAAGGGAAAGGTGTAAGTTGGCCAGACGTCAAAAGGAACTGATGTATATGTGAGTCAACCCTTTAATATAAAAGGTGTGTCCTTTCAATAAGGCATGAAATTTGTATTATAGGAAAAGAGAGCATAAATTAGAGGAAATACAGGCGGATATTGAATACCAGATGCGATGTGTCATATCCAAGCAAGGTAACTTTTTTTATTTTGAAGGCTTTCCTCTTATATGCCGTTCTATTTAACAAATTTTTAATCAAAAAATTCGTAGAAAATACTGAAAAACAATTTTATTTCAATATATGAGAGACCCCTTCCTCTTCATAAGAGGTCAACCCTTCTATTCTGAGGTCAAACCTCACACTAACTTGAGTTCCGGCCCTCCCTGTCCTATCACAATGTGTTTAAAATAAATATTAATCTTATTGTTTGTCTTTCCTTTGAATAGCGGCTCAAAAAACAGAAGAGGACCGGAAACGAGAGGAAGAGCTCCTACAAAGACTGGTTGAGATAATAGAAGAACGGAATGTCATAATTGAGAATATGGTCGAAGACGAGAATAAGTAAGAAATCACTTCTGGAACTGTTGTGTAAATCAAATGTTTGCTTAATTTTTGCCACAAATTATAGAGAAGTCGAAGAATACCAGAGAATAGTATCGAAAGTAATGCCAACGAAGCCGTCCATTAGTAGATCCAAAGAAGATATTAAAAAAGAAGAGAAACTCTTAACAAAGTATAAGACAATTGACAAGAATTTGGTTAAATTCAAAGACAAACTAAAACTCAAAGATATTAAAGAGAAGAAAAAATTGAAGAAATTGGAGAAATCGGCCGAAAAAGCGGACAAACCTTCGGAAAAAGTGGCCAACAGTTCAGAGAAGTCTTCAGAAACACCGAAACCAAAAACTAAAGACAATTCTGTCAAACATTTGACACTTAAATCAACTCTAAAGCCATTGAAGAAGAGTTTGGGTATAAAGTCGTCATCGGATCATAAAAGTGATAAAAAGTCTTCGCCTTCTTCTGCGGTCAGCGAACAGAAGTCAAGCGCTTCCAACTCTTCCATTAGTGATAAAAAATGATTTAAAATCTCTAAACTCTTAAGACTTTTCTTAAGACACTATTGTTTTCACTTAAAAAGTATTGTTTTCTAAACAAAAGACTATTTTTCTCTCAAAACAAATAACTCTTTAAATGATTTTCAGTTAATTTTAATATAAAATTGTTTTTAAAAATAAAGTTAAACTGTTTTTTGAAGTAAGTTATCAATTGATTTATATCTCAGTCATCTATAGGTTGGGCGCAGATGACTGTCCCCTTCATGGTGGCAATGAATGCCATTCTGTGCGCTTAAACACCAATTAAGGTCTGATCTCATGTGAGAGGCTTTTAATTAATTTCCACTAATTTTCGATTCTTTTCCTAAAAAAGGCTTTTTTGCCTTTCATTGAGTTTTTTGTGTCTTTCCTAATGTGTCGGCGCCTACACCACAATAGCTATCTATTAAGTCTAATGGCTTTTCCCTTAAGTGTGTGACTGTGTCTTAATGTTAGGTTCGGCCCAAAAACGACTTTTAATATAATTTTCTATTAAATAATTTATTTTTAATTTACAAAATGACTTCATTTCAACGGCACAGCCCTTATATTGAACTCTGGGCTCTTATAGGGATTGGAGAAGGGGGTTGTCAGCTCAAAGAGCCGTCATTTTCAACTTCACAGTCGATTCCAGTTTTAAATAACTGTTATTAAAACAACACTTATTTTATTAAACATTTGATTGATTTATATTTAAATTGATTTTCAATCCATTCTATTATTAATAATACTAAACTCCGGGGTCTTTTTCGGGAGTTTTTACACTAAATGAGCCTTTATTTCAATTCAAATCCAATTATAAAACTATATTACAGTTGATTGACGTTATAATGAACTGTAGTTATACTGAACTCTATTTATTCTAAACTTTAAATAAGTTTTCAATTGATTTATTCAAACAAAGTATCAAATGATTTGTAGGAAAAGTTTTGTGAATAAAAAATTCAAAAATCAATTTATTTTATAAATTATTACTTATTTGTTGAGCGAAACACAAAAAAAATCTCAAAAATCATGACTAATATTGAGTGAGAAAAATAAGCAAAATATTTATTAATAATTTCTTTTGATTTATTATATTTGAAGATAAGGTCGTAATCAACGGGTGGGCACAGGTATTACCATTTAATATAAAAGTGAGACACAGGGCTATGGGAACTGAACAACAAAAACTCGTAGCTCTAATGAGAGGAATGACATGAACTTCAAGTTTTCATATCATTTGCTCTTATTTTTGTTGCCTTTTCTCTATTCTTAACTAAATCTTAGTTAACATTATTTTTATTATTATTATTATAACTAAAGTCTATTCCCGGTATAAGACCTACCTTTCAGACACATTTAGTCTATTAAATCGGGGTATTTCTCTTAAATCCGTTTTTAATAAACTTGGTTTATTCAAATCATGAGTTGCAAAAGAAGACCCACTCCCTTATTAAGGGATTTTCCTTAAGTCCAAGTATTTTAAACATAGCATAGACTGTATTATTACATTATTTTCATTATTATTATTATTATTATTATTCAAACCTGTCTTCGCTGTCTTTGACTTTGAATTCAGCAAAAAAATAGTAATCATTATATCGTTTGTTATGTCATTCAATCAGTGATGTGCACCGCGAGGAACATCCCTGAGTCACAGCCTTTTTTAATGGAAATTATTCTAAATTATCAATAAATCCCACCTAAAAATTCAATAAAACCCAGGATATATAGAAATATTTGCTCAGTTCCCCCATTAAACTCCCTTTCCCTGTACACCTATCCATTCTTTTTGAACATCTGTTGGACATCCCTTATATTTGTTTTCTATTTGTCATCCATTACATCCAAGAGCTCTATGGGTTTCTATGAGAATTTCAATAAAACATTTATATATTAAGGGTGTGTCCCACACATCCGGTCCTTTGATAAAAAGTAATAATTTTTATTCCGACCTTTTATTTAACGACCGATTATTTGATAGTTTAGTTATTAAACTCTATATTCAAATGTATTTTGAATTTTGTTGTTTAGTCTCAGAGTTTGTTGTATTTTAATGTCTTTTTTGTTGCGGAGATATCTCTGAAAAGGACTCTCTCTTTAAAAGTCAATGATTTTTAATTTATTTATTGATATTTTTTGGACAAAAATAAGACTTTTTTAAGACTTGAGAAGATTTTTAGAAATTTTTATTTGATTTTTATTCAGTTTTTAATCTCTTATTTTCATCTCTTAATTAACGTCTAATTATTGCAAAATTTTTGCTCATTTTTGGCTTCTCTTAAAAAAACTATTTTCTCTCAAAACTTTTGGACATTTAATTAGTTTTAATTAAATTTAATTAATATTTAACTCAAGTTTTGGACTTTTTTTTGTTAATCTTTTTCTGTGGTTTCGATAGTCTTTCAAAATATGTGTTATTCTTAAGAAATGTTAAGTATTTTAAGGAAATTAACCAAAAAATAATTGAAATGTTTTTAAAATTTAGTTAATTATTAAATAATTGTTTAATATTTGACTCAAATATTAAGAAAAGAAAACAATATTTTTTAAAATCTTTGAAAAAATCTCTTAAATTAAGTATTAATTGAATTGAAAAACGTTTTTAACGATAACCTTATTATACATAAAAGTGGGAAATTCGTCGATAAAGTGGGAAATTCTTCTAAAAAACGGCAAAAAATGCAAATATAAACCAAATATTAGTGAAAATACAATAAATTATTTATATTTTGGTTTATATTTGTTATGGAATTCATTGTTATGTCTATAAAGCAAATCATAGGAACCAAAGGTTTGATTGCATTCAAAGCACAATAGGTTTTGAACACTATTTGAATCATAAGTTTGTTGGGAATCACTGCTATTCTGTTCCCAATAACCCGTATTCTGAGCTACACTAACACTAAACCCACAACTATTGTCCAGCCCTTGGGTTTCATACCTTTTTTGAATCAATTCTGTGATTAAATTAAAGTTTTGTTTATATTCAGAGCTGTTATCCATTGAATCCATGTTTGTTGTCATGTCTTCTGAAGTCTCGTCAATTGGTTCTTGTTTTAAATTACCTGAAAAATCAGAGCACAGCCTAAGCACAGAATCAAAAACAAATATATTTAAATCAATACCTAAATTGTATCCATAATTGTGTCCATCAATTGATATAACATTTGATTCAACAAACGATTGATTAATATCTGAGTCCTTATCACTGATCGACTCATTCAGACTGTCCTCGAATTGGTTCCAATCATAAGAAGAGTCAAAATTAATTTCAAAACTTTTGTGTTTACTCTTAAGATGTCTTTTAATATCTCTATTCATAGCAAACACTTTGGGACAGCCGGCTATCGGACAGTTAAGTGGTTTTGTATGTGTCCTCATATGTACTTTGAGTCGGGGTTCGGTTACAGTCCTATAGTCACAGCCATTCCACTGGCATTCATAGGGTTTAACTCCTGTATGAGTGGCCGCCATATGGTATTCGAGGGACTGTTTTGTCACCAATTGTTTGCCACAATCGGCTACTTTACAGACAAACCGGCGCTCCAATTGATTATTGGTCGACTGTGCAATCGAGAGTTCATTGGAAGGCTGGGTGGAGGGGATGGGCTCAATGGTTATGTCGTGTTTAGTCCTAATAATTAACGAAAACTCAATTAATTTAAACTTAAAGGACATAAAAGAGTGTATAACTGTTGCCATTGCCTTGAGCAAATGTCTTGAGGGGACAGAAACTCACCTCATGTGCTGATTGAGTTCATCCCTGAAGGCAAACACTTTATCACAACCACTGATCAGACATTTGATTGACTCTTCACTTTTAAGGTCAATACTCATCGATGGCTTGAAGTCACCGCCATTTTGGTCAAAAACAAGAGTATTATCGTCACTACGGATGTGTGACAACTGATGATAATCAAAGAGTTGCTTAATTGAGAACTGTTTCCCACATTCAGGCCATTGGCAGACAAGACGTTCGCTTTGATTCAAATGTTTGACCCGTTTATGGATCTGAAGACTATTCTTCGACTTAAAGCTCATATTACAGGTATTTATATCGCATTTGTATGGCTTTGCCGTCGAGTGTCTGACCAAATGTGAGGCCAACAGTTTTTTAGTCATCGATTTATAGTCACATAAATCGCATTCAAAGGAAGGGATTGAATGGCTTTTCGACAAATGCTTTAAATACTTATACTTTTCGACAAACAATTCATTGCAATCATAACAGGAATAGGTTTTCACCACATTTTGTCTCTTAATCTGATAAATGGGATCTTCTTCGTCGGGCCGGTCGTGACTCTCGATATGTTTCTCATACGATGTCTGATAGAAGAACTTCTTATCACAGAAATGGCAGACTATTTGGCGCTGACTTCGATGGTAACGGCGCTTATGTTTGTAAAGACCGCTAAAACTTTGAAAACATTTCTCGCATTTATTGCATTTTATAAGCTTATGAACGGCCAGAATGTGGTCCCGTAAGGCCTTCCCGTCGGTAAACAGCGATTGACAGCCGGCAAATGTGCAGTAGGTTTGCTGTGACTCTTCTTCTTCCTCTTCGATGTCTTCGTCTCCTTTTATTACTTCTTCGGCAACGGATCTATTGGTTTGAACCGAGTTTTGAATTGTTTTTACATTAGTTTTACCGCAGTTTTGGTTAATTAGAAGTGAATTCTTGTTCTTATTGTAAACAATACTAAAGTTCTTCGAGTTTTGCTGAAGAATTTGCGAAAGAATCGGATTATCCGAAAAATATCCGCCACTTTTCTCACAATTATAATCCGATTCTTTGGATTCAAACCGATTTTCAGCCGAATTATTGTTGTCTTCACCGCCGGAACTGTCATCCAATTGGATGACATCGTCTTCATTATCACCACTTTTGAAATCAATCTCAAGAAAGTCTGTCACCGGAAAGAACTCAGGATTACTGTCATTGTCTTTAGAATAGGAGTTCCCATTATTTTTATCACTCATTTGTGAATCAATACTATCGGAACAGCTCTGGTCTGACCTCTGGTTTTGAACGACGAATGAATTATCTGTAAAATTAGATAAAAACTAAATAAGAGAAACAATTTCCCGAATAATTACCCGAATTATTATCCGAATTACTGGTCATCAGATCGGTTCCAATCAAATGCTTATTCTTCTTATGTAACGTCAGATTGTATTTGGTCTCAAAGATCAGATAACAGCCCTTAATATCACACTTATATCTGTCTGCGGAGTGGATCAGCTGATGTCTGGCTATTTTATACTTGGAGTTAGTCTTGTAATCACAGGCCTCACAGCCATAGACAGCCATCTTGTGTTTGTTGGACAAGTGGTTAAGCAGTTTCTCATTTGCGTAGAACTGTTGGCCACAGATATCACATATAAATGGTTTGCAGCCATTCTTATGGTCTCTGTTTATGTGTACTTCGAGGCCGACCTCTTTGTTGAAACTCTGGTCGCAGTGTTTACACCGGAAACGATTGGACACGTCGTGTGACTTTACGTGCTTTTCATAGCGGGTCCGACAGTTGTATTTTTGGCAACAGACCGGACACTGAAGAAGACAGTCCTCATCAGTGGTGTGAAACTTCTTGTTGTGCTCAAAGAGGGACGGCTCCAGTTTGAAGCTCTTCTCGCATTTGTCGCAATTGATCTGTTGGTGGACAGCCACAGAATGGTCTTTCAGTTGCTGTAGATTTTCAAAAGTGGCCAAACAGTCGGCTGCGGAACACGGCGGGCGGCGGTTCATATGCAGTTCTGAGTGGCCGACAAACTGTTTCGGGTCTCGAGTACTGAATTCGCATTTACTGCAGTTGAGGACAGACTTGTTGTGAGCTCTACTTATGTGTATCTGCAGTTTGTTGTCTGTTGTGAACCATTCCTCACATTCTGTGCACTTCAGCAGATCTTTTGCCAACTTTTCAAACGCTTTACTCATTGATTGATTGGTTTTGTCACTGATATCATGTGTTTTCTGGTGTCTGTCCAACTCATCCGAGCGCTCAGTTGTATAATCACATTTAGAACAGACCTTAAGCTTGAGATCAGGACTGATCTCTTCTAAAACAGCACCGGGTTTGAAGTTAGGGTCGAATAAACTGTTCGATGATTTGTAGGTTTCATTCAATTGCAACAATTGTTGAAGACGTGAATTACGGCTGAAGGCCTTTTCCACCATCTCTTCCAGTTCTTCATCGACACAACTGTCCTCATCACTGTTGACAATAGCATCCCTTTCCTCATCCATTCCTTCCTCTTCTTCTTCATCTTCTTCTCCTTCTTTTTCATCGGAATCTAAAAGAAAAACATTAAAAATGTTTCGAAAACAATAAAAATTCACTAAAATTACCACTAATTTGATCCGAATCTTCATTTTCATCGACAATAGTCTGGGTTTTCATCAAATTTCCGGAAACACATAATTCCTGATTGTTTTCCATTAATATTCTTGCAATTTATCCAAACTTTTAATTCAGGAATTCATCGCTTTTTTGACCAAAAATATGACACTTTTTGTCAAAAAAAATTAAATTTTTGGCGTTTTTTTGTCCAAAAATATTGACTTACAATCAGCACAGCATAGGTCTGGAGGAGAGCCTACAGAGAAATCCTATTTAAGAGACAAATTAATTTAAAAATTACCCAAAAGCCTAAAGCTCTGCCAAAACTGGTTTTCTATCGCACAGCATATTATTCTGTGCTCTGAAGGATTTGCTTTAGTTTTGGCACTGAATCAGTCAGATGGGGACCGGAATGAAGCGCACTCTCCCTTTTTAGGGGGGAATACACAGAATACTTTTGGGAAAACTTTACCTCAAAACTGCACACCCTAACTGCAAACTGCACAGTGGGAAGTGCTGTGCTCTGAATGCTGGCTTTTAGGGATGTGCTGTTACGGCACTGCTGTATATATTAGCTGCTGATTCACCCCTGGAGGGTAAGGCTGTGCTCATTGAGAACTGGAAGGAGAGATCCGCACATTTTTTTGCCAATAATTTTTTGACAGATGGGAAATATTCTGAGCTCAGGGCTATTGAGGGCTGACCTCATTTGCATTTAAAGGACAGGAATGCTTAAAAAGTACTCTATTTTAGGATTAAAATAGATTTTAATATAAATTTTTTTATACAAAATTTGACTCAATTTTTGCCAAATTTTGTGTCAATTTTAGGGTTATTTTCAGAGAATTCAGGGAATTTCAAGGAATAACTCCAAAATCACCTTGCAGTTTAACAGAAAATCATCAAGATAAACCATGATATTAATTACAAATCAGGAAATTTCAGCAATTTTTGCATAAATTTGTATAAAATTTGATGAATTTTACGGAAAAAATTACCTCAAATCAAGTCTTCAATTTTTTTTTGATCCGACACATTTTTACAGATCCTAGATCATAATCAATCAAATTAAAACTGATAACAATCTTGTTCTTTGATATTTTCAAAAAAAAATTCAAGTTTTCATATAATTTGAATTCAAAATATAAACAAAACTTAGTTTTGATTTAAAAGTCTTTTTTTAAAAATGTAAACACAGTTTGAAATCATTGGCCGACAAAACTCTATTCAAAAACAACGTCTCATTTAAAGTGAGTTAAAGTTGTATTAAATAAAATTACGTCAAAAACTTAATAGAATATTCTTCATTTTAATCAAGTTTATATTTTTAATAAGACTAATTTGCTGAAGTTAAAAATAAATTTTATATTCAGCATTATTTTCAGAAATATTTATTCCAATATTTAACCAATCAAAAATAATGCTTAAATTAAGTTGAGCTTGAATAAACAATTACAGTTTTAAAATCATTTTGAAATAGATTGCTCTATGCATTTATTTTATAATATTCTGCTGGGTAAAATTTTTAGATTAACATTTAGGGCTCATAGAAAGTTTGCAAAAAATTAAAAGTTACTCGATTATTATATAAAACCAGGCATGCACAAAATTCTAGATCTTAGGGGGGAGGGTAAATTTGCAAAAATCCCCTTAAATTTAAAATTTATTGGAGGGTATTTTTAG
>JAQGCE010000262.1:0-14234 GCA_034699185.1 Eupelops torulosus
CGAGCTGCCGCAAGTAGGCGCTGCGCCTCTCGCGTGACTCGCCGCTGGCGTAGCCTGCCAACCGCAGAAAGACCACGGTAAGTGTGCTGAGCACGGCAGTGAGGAACATGAGGCCCTCGGACGGCCACGTAGCGGCAGCTATCGCAGCGATGGCCGCCACCGAAGCGGCCACATGGGACAGCGCCTCGCACACGTTGGCGGCACGCCGCCAGCGGTGGTACGAGAGCGACAGGTGCTCGAGGTCGCGCAGCACCGAGGGACGGACGACTTGCTCGAGCACGTCGTGGCGGAGCTCGGCCAGCTGGCCGCTGCGCTCGCTACCGGTGGGACTGTGGTCCATCGCGCTCTGTTGAAAGCACAATGCAAGTAATATATGCGCCTTGAAAAGAGCAATGAAGCGCGGAGTGGCAGTCTCAGCGACCCTGAACCCGCGGCTCACAGATCTAGCAGCCCTCC
The DNA here is from genome assembly GCA_034699185.1 of Eupelops torulosus. Taxonomy (NCBI): domain Eukaryota; kingdom Metazoa; phylum Arthropoda; class Arachnida; order Sarcoptiformes; family Phenopelopidae; genus Eupelops; species Eupelops torulosus. The sequence goes on from JAQGCE010000262.1 coordinate 457, forward strand.
AGCGAGAGGTGAGCCAAGTGCGAGCCCCCGTAGGCCATGTGCATCTCGCGAGCGGCCAGCGGAACATCCCACTGCGCATCTCGAAGACGGCCCGGCGCTTCATCGCCGCATCCAAGGTGCGGCCGCGCAAGCCCCTCGTCGTAGAGGCAGAAGAGCCCGTCGAGGTGAATCTGAGCGACCTCTTGTCGGCCAAGCATCTCGACGCTCAGAAAGTCTTCCAACTGGCCCGGGGGAGGGAGCGATTGGGGGCCCTGCTGGGCACTCAGGCAGTGCCAACGACCGACACCTAACTCGCGTTCGGCCTCGCCCAAGCACCGCCTGCCGTGCAAGCCGCACAGGCTGTGCAAGTACAAGCACCGCCAGTCGTGCAAGCACAAGCGCCTCCCTTGCAACCACAGGCACCCCCTGTGCAACCACAGGCGCCTCCCGTTCAAGCGCAGACCCCGCCTGTGCAGTTAACTCCCACGCTTGGAGCTCAGCTGGGCGCAATTGCACAGCCGAGAGGCAAGAAGCCAGCGAAGGCTCCGCCCACCCCCGCGCCGCCGACACAAGCACGGCCTCCACCAGCCACTCTCGCGGCACAGCTAGGCACGCCACCTACGGCCACACCCGCTACGCAGGCTGTGCAAGCACAGACACTGGGCGCGCAGCTGAGCCAGCCGCTTGCGCAACCGCGGCCACCAACCCCTCCACAGCCGGCGAGCCCATTGCTTGCACAGCGAGCGCCGTCGCCACTGCTCGGTTCAGTACTGTCGTCACCAGGCTCGGCCGACGACAGCGACGACGACGTGGCTACCGCTCATCTCGCGCTCCGCCATGCCGGCCTAGCCGACGACGCATCCACGATGGGAGAGGACACAATGCTGCAGCTGTTGTCGAAGCAGCCCGCGCCGGCGGCGGTGTCAACACCTATCGATCGCGTCCTAGAGGACAACCACACGCTACTGCTGGAACTGACACGCCGCCGAAACGAGTACCTGCCGGGAGGAGTGGCGCGGGAGATACCCAGAGAGGATCTCCTTGTTGCAACCCCGCAACAGGTGCTGGCCCTGGCCGACAAGCTCGACCAGCAAGCAAAGACATTGGGACTCAAAGCACAGAAAAGGGCGCTGGATCAGGTTGCGAAACTAAAAAAGCTTGCTGACCGGAAGACCACCGAGCAGGAGAGGCTGGCACAGTTAGGTCTCAGCAGCTACGACGAGTACGAGACCGCACGGCCTAGTAGCCCCAAAAGTGTCATCCGGTCCGTGATCGCGACGACAACACCGCCCCGCACAGCCGTCGGGCATCTGCCACCCGGGGCCAAGGCGCCACCAGTCCTCGAAGGCGTGGACCCACTCGCGCGGCCGCCGCAAAAGGGAGCTAGGCGTCACTGATGCCTCGCATCGCGCTAAGGCGCACTTATCGCCGTCGGGCGGCTCGTTTTCGGACCGAACGCTCGAGGATGCGGCCCCCAAGCAGTAGCCCGCCGCCATCTGCTCCGCCCAACAGCAGGCCAGAGCCCTCCGCCGCAGGAACGAAGCTGGCTGCCCGCGCAGCGTGGTCGGCAACAGCCCCAATGCGGCCGAAGCCAGCGTTTCGTGCGAGCGTGGCCGCTTGCGGCGCGTAGCTGGCGACGTGTGGGGCGAGAGCCTGCGCAACACGAAGACCGCTGCTTGCAGCATCGCGGGCGCGGCTCAGAAGGCCGCTCAGGGAGAAGCCCGCACCGCTGGCAGCCCTGCGGATATCTTGTATTCCCCTGATGGTGCTGACTGTCGTGCCGATAGCGCCGGGCAGGATCTGCCGTGCGGCGCCAAAGCCCGCTTTCAGCGCGCCCACGAGGCTCCCGAGACTGAATCCGCCAGCGCCTTCAGCCTCCTGATCCACCGCATGGTGGATAGCGCGGCGAGCAGCTGCCTTCGACATCTGCGGAATGTGAGCCTTGACCTCGTTTGTCGCTGCTTCCAGAGCATTCAAGTCTTTGATCAATGTGGTGAGTCGCCGTCGGGGCTTGCCGCCGAACAGCTCGTCCACCTCTTTTGGTGTAATGTACCGCCGCGACATCTCATGTGCCGTCTCTCGATATTAGACGCGCAGATATTTATCCAAATCATTAATAGCACGCGTGCAGGGCAAGCCTTGAGCAAGCCATGAGTGCGAGAGAGATCTACGCAGCCGGCTACGTCCAGTACGAGATGCCCGACGCCACCCAGGCTGCCAACGGCTACGGCATGACCTGGCAGAATGGTCAGCTGGTCTTCGAACCGACATCCCAACAGGTGCAGGGCACTGCGGGCGAGATCACCGCCACCGCTGTTGGGCAGGGCGACGTGCAGATCGCGCTCGCCAACCCCCTTACTGTGCCCGGCGACCTCGACGTGACGAACGGCCACATAATCACTAGCAACACCACGTCGAACGTGCGACTGGGCCAGGGCTCTCTGGCCAGCGCCACCACGGCCAGCTACGTCGTGGCCGTGGGCCAGGCGGCGGCCGCAGACCTAACGACGGCCACGGATGTGGTCGCCATCGGTCCGTTCTCGGCCAACAAGCTGACCACAAGCACCTACGTCGTCGCCGTCGGCAGCTATGCCGCCAGCGAGATGACGGCCGGAGGAGCGGCCGTCGTGGTGGGTAAGAATGCCTGCCTGGCAGCCACCAACATCACTGACAGCGTATGTGTCGGCTCGCAGATTGCCGACGCGGCCGCCAGCGTGGCCGAGAGCGTGCTCGTGGGAGACGTATCCGCCACGGGCGCAGTGACCGACTGCATCGCCATTGGCACCGGCCTGAATCTCGGCGCGAACCCACAGCACCAGACAATCTTTGGCTCCCCCAACATGCAGTTCTACACGTTCCAGGGTACGGATCCTGTTGTTATCAGCTCTATCGGGGGCACACAACCCTGGCACCCGGCCTCGTTCACGACGTCTGCTGAGTTGACCATCGGTGCCGTGACCGTGCCCAATATGAGCATCTTCATCTCCAGCGACGGGTTCGTGGCTCAGTGCTGGGCCAAGCTGGACGCGAACCTGCTCGTCGGCGCGGCCGGTCTAACGACGGCGACGCTTAGCAACTTTGGGCAAGTAGTGGCAGCCGAATTTCAGCCGGCTGGCGGTCAAACCACCACGCTTAACAGCGTCGCGTGGGTGAACTCCGACGCCGCCGGAAGCAGCGTGATCACAAACACCGAGGTGAACCCCACAGTGACAGCCATAACGTTCACAATCTACAACAACGCCACGTTCGCAAATGGGGAACACTACGGTGCCGGCGCATTTCACTACCTGGGTGCGTGGAGACTGCAGTAGACGGCTTGCCAGTGGCACCCAAAAAGGCGCCTTTTTGGGCTTGCCGGGGCAGACAGCCCGTGCACGCTTAACGACGGCGAAGTCGTGCACGCAGGTCTTCGCGCGACTCGTAGGCCCCACCCAGCATCAGGCCGCCGCTGCCCAGCGCCTTGCCGAGCGCAGCCGACGCAGCCCCGACCTGGGGGAGGCCGGCGACCGTGGCGATGGGCGAGAAGATCCTCGCGCCGATGCTGATGCCCTTGCGCGCATCTCTCGCCAGGGCGCTGCCCGCATCTTTGAGGAAAGAAAGGAACGACCCACCCGCAGCCCCCTTGCCCTGCCCTGCGTCCATGATCTCTTTCGATGAGACGCTGTCGGCCACCGGCGCCGAAGCGACCTCGTTGGCGGTCAGGCCGCCGAGGCGGTAGGCCGCCTTACCTTGGAAGAGGCTCAGCTCAGCGTCGCTCAGGAAGAGCACGCTTAGGAGGGGGACCAATGCGTCGTTGGCGTTGGTGATCGATTGATTGCGATAGGTCACAGTGGCGGTGAAGAGCATGGACACGTCCACGCCCGGCGAGACTCCCTCAGGCAGCTGGCCCTCGAGCCCGAGGTCGAACACGAACGGGGCGCCAGCGAATGAACCACCGGAGAAGGCCGGCAAGGCGCCGCCACTCAGGGTGCCAATGGGCAATCCCGCGAATCGAGGGTAGTCGCAGACAAGGCCGGCCTTCATGCTGGCTGCCCAAAGCTCTGCAGCATTCGCCCCATTGTAGGCAACCTGCGTGCCGTACTTGATCTGCAGCGACTGAATGGCGTAGAACCAGTCGGGTTGCACCTCTCTGGCATTCTGGGGAAAGTCATACACGTCGGGCGCCAGGGCCACCCAGATCAGCGCCAGGCGCGGCACCGTGGCGAGCTGGTAGGCCTGAGACGTGACTGTGCGCGTCTGGCCAAACGGGCAGGCCTGGGCCAAAGTCTGGTAGAATTGGTAGTCGGTCGCGTCGTAATACAGCGCCGGCACCTGGTGTATGAACGAATCCGAGTGAGGGGTCACCAGCACAAACTCAAGTTCTGGCGCAGCGCTCCACGCGTTCATGGTGATGGCCGTAATGGGAATGGACGTGAGAACGTTCACCTGATTCTGCACCGCAACGGTGCCGGCCCAGCAGAGCATTCGCTGAATATTCGCCACAGACACGTCGATGTTCAGCTCTTGGACCCCGTAGAGCGCCTTTTTGGCGTCGTCGCCGCCCCACTGGAAGGGCGGGAGCCACACGACTTCGTGCAGATCGAACGTCACGGTCGCGGTTTGCGCGTCGACGCGGTTGACTACGATGTTGCGAGTTCGCGTCGGCGGAGCCCCCGGGATGCTGTCGTAGCCGGCGCGGAACGGGCTCGTGAGCGCGCCTCGCCAGTCGACGTACCGTGTGAGAAGGTCCACCGAGGCCTCGGACGCCGACAGCGCGCCAGTCGACTGCACGGCGCTGCTGTTGACCTGGGCCAGCGCGGCGATGTACTGGTTCGGGTTCGAGAGCTGGATGCGCGTCCCGTTGACCGTGGCGCTGATGTTGGTGATGCACTGGTGCAGCGGAAACTGGCGCAGCGCGATCTGAAGAGCATTCGCCGCAGGCATGCCGTTCTGTGCGGTCGTGATGGTGATAACACCCTGCACGTGGATCCGCATGGCGCGGCTTATCCCGGTCCCGTAGTTGCCAGGCAGGACCTGCCACTTGATGGGCGATAGCGCTGTACCCGTCTGGGCCGGGAGCACGTTGTACTGCAACGTGTTGGCGCCCTGCTCGGCCACGACTACAGGTTTGTGGGCCGCCACGTCGATGCGTGGGTCCATCACGCGGACGACCGACTGATCCTCGAAGCTCATTCTGCGAGTGCTCGTGCCACAAGCGATATCGAAGCAGCGCAAATTCGTCTAATCCGAAAATGACCCGACCACTTTCACACCTGGTCGCGTCGCACGAAGCACAGCTTGGCGCTCGCGGGCTGCTGCTGGCCGACCGACGTCAGTACCCGCGCTATGCCAAAGCTGTCGACCCACTCAGCCCGCAGCCCGATGCTGTTCAGAGGCCCGCTGCCGTGGAGCTCTATCAAACGCGCCCCGCCACCGCTGACGCCCTGGCTGTCGAACACGAGTGGCTGGGCGAACGCGTTCGGGCTGGAGCTCACGTCGACGGCGAAGTCGGCCAGGATGTTCACCGCGATGGACTGCGCCGAGCCCATGTTCTGCAGGTTGTTCGGCACGTCGGTGAGCTCCTGTGTCGAGGGCAGCGTGCTGATGAGCCGAATGTTGGTCAAAGCGTTGTAGACCCATGGCGCCGCGAAGCTCTGGTGGACGAGGGCCAGTGCCGTGGCAGGGTCCCGCGGCGCGCCGGGGTTGGCCGGCAGGCCGGGCGGGCCGATCCAGGCAGCGGCGACGGCGTCCCAGTCGAGCCAGTCGTCGGGAGCACTGGTCAGGAACTGCACGTCCTTGCGAACAGTGGCGCTCGGGAAAGTGTTGAAGTCAGCCGTGTCCCACCCGCGAGTGAACGGGCGAAACTCGGCGCTGCACCACAGCGACAGCGTGCCGGCCGCCCCCTGGCCGCTGTACGCGTCGTACGGGAAGAGGCGCAGGGTGAACAGGCCAGAGTCGGCGTCGTAGAGCACCTCGGGCGCCTTGGCAGTCGGGTAGCCGGGGATTGCGCCGCCCAGCTTCACCAGCAGGTCGGCAAATGCAGCCGCGAACACGTTCTCAAGCATCTGGCGCACGGTCTCGTACGTGTACACCGCCGCGTACGCGTTGCTCGGCTGCCCCGTTATCGTGCCGGCCGTCACTACGGGTGGCGTCGCGTCCGAGCCGAAGCGCGTCCGGATGAGCTCCAGCGGCATGGGGTCGCTGTCGGTGACGTTGCCCACGCCGTCGTCGAAACTCATGGTGAAGTCGTAAATGGTTCGCGTCGGCGGGTCATTCTGGCCGGTGAGGCGCAGGATGGGCTGCCACAGCCACGCGCTGTTGGGCAGCACCAGGCGGGCCACCGAGCAGTAGTAGGCGTCGGCCTGCGGGACCATGCCCGGGCGCTGCACCGTGCGGTCGACAGCCACCGGGCCCTGAGTACCGTCGCCGATGCTCAGCGAGATATCGGTGTAGATCACCGCCGGCAGACCTGCGAGCGTGACCGCATCGGGTTCGTACGCCAGACGGCCTGAAGGCTTGTGGGTCATGCTTGTCTTGACTCGCCTATATGCTACCCGCACACAAATTTCAATTCAACTTTCGTTATGCCGCTCTCATAGTCAGGCGTGCTATGGCTCTAAGGCTTGTCCAACGGCTCGGCGCCGGCGAGCATCCGGTCGCGATCGCGGTGGGCGGTCCCCTTGACGGCCAGCTGGTCGTGCTCACCGAGGATGCTGCTGAGAAGGGTGAGGGCATCGCGGCTCCGGCCGGGACCCGCTTCGAGTTCTTCCCCGAGATCAGGGACCGCGAGCGGGACGTGCTGTATTTGGTCGGCATGAGTGGCTCGGGCAAGAGCACCGCCGCGGCCCGTTACTGCGAGCAGTGGCTCCGACTCCACTACCCCGCACGAGTGCCCGCGCGGCGCCGCCGGCCGGGTGACCGTGCGCAGGAGCAGCCCAGCAACGCTATAATCCTTGTGTGCCCCGACGACCGAGACCCTGCCTTCGCCAGCCTCGAGGGCCGCTATGTTAACATCAAGCCCGAGGAGTTGGTGGTGACGCCGCTTAAGGTTGAGGACCTTCCCATCGACGAGGGGCCCGTCTGTGTTGTCTTCGACGACATCGAGGCCTCGGCCTCACAGCGGGACGAGAGCAAGGCGATCCAGCTGCTGAGCGACTCGGTGCTGCAGCGCGGCCGCAAGGGCGAGGTGTCGGTCGTCTACGTGAGCCACCGCGCGGCCAACGGCAAGTACAGCCGCGTGCCCATCCAAGAGGCGACGGCCTATGGCTTCCCCACGAGCGGGAGCGCCGGGAACCTGACGTACTTTCTGAAGCACTACGTGGGCCTCCCGGTGGAGCTGCGCCTCGCGATGAAGGAACACGCCGCTGAGTTCGGCAAGTATTGCATCATTCGCGATCTGTTGAACCACCGCGTGCTCATCAGCGACCACAAGGTCTGCCTCGTCAACGACGAGAAAATCGCGGTCGCATTGCGAGCTAACCGGCTTCGAAAGAACGAGATGGCACGAAAGCTTGCCGGCTTGGAGATACAGGACCCGCCCGAAAACAATGGCTTACCACCGCGAGGCCGGGCAGTCGGCGCCAGCGCAGCTGCTGCGGATGCTAGTGACGAGAGCGAGGAGGACCCTTGATGCGGTCCCGCTCGAAGCGCTTTTGGAGCAGATGGGGCACTCCCTGCGCACTTCCGAGGTCGAGGCCTTGCTGCGGCACCGGGTACCGGTGACAAGCTACGACAAGGCGTTCCCGCCGGGCGCGAACCTGCGCGAGATACTTGATGCCACCCCTGAGCGGGCCATCGTGTTCCTGTACCGCAACCAGCCGGCGTACGGCCATTGGGTGGCCTGCTACGACGGGCCGCGGCCCGGTACCGTTTCCGTGTTCGACTCGTACGGCGACATGCGCGTGGACGAGTGGTCACGCAAGGTGCCGCGGCGGATCCGAAAAGAGCTCGGCGAGGACACGCCGCGGCTGGCCGAGGCCATCCTGCGCAGCGACTACGACGGCGTCTTCTGGTCCGAGTACGGGATCCAGGCCGTCTCGCCGCTCGTAACGACGTGCGGCCGCTGGTGCGTGGTGCGGCTGTGGTGCCGCGACCTAGACCCCGACGAGTTCGCGGCGCTCGTCAGCGCTCTGTGTGAGCAGCTGAGCGTAACCCCGGACCTGCTGGTGACAGCGCTGACGGTCGCGCAGCCGTAGCTTTAGCGAGCTCAAGCCAGGTCGCGCACGTCCTTCCACTCGTCGTACTTTTTGTCATAGCCGATGTAGTGCACCAGGACCTTATTGCCGTGGCGGCCCACTATCTCTGTTAGGTACTCGCCCTCAGGCTGCCGCGTCGGCAACAGTTCTTCGCGGTAGAAGGCGCCGTCTATTGGCTCACCCGACTCGTCTTCGAGCAGATATGTGATGGGATTTGTTTGCCTAACTGCTTTCACGACGAACAACTCGAAGCTCCAGTTGCCGGCCGCTTCTTTCTCGAACATGCCTCGCTGGCGGCTCACGCGCACGCGGGTGCCGGGGGCGATGACATCTTGCTGTGGGTACTCGCGGGACTCCGGTTTGGGCCTGCTGCGCGGTGTCGCAATCTTCTGGTAGGCGTCGACTGGCTTGACCTTCGTCGTCGAGTGCGGCCGGCGGTTGTACTGGTGAATGAACGTGTCCACGAGCGTCGCCAGGTCGCTGATGCCCGTCCGAATCGACAGCTTGTGCGTGCCTGCTCGCAGCGTGCGGATGAAGCGCTCGGCGATGGCGGCCTTGTGTGGCCCGTAGGTCGAGTAGAGTGTAGTGCCGTACTCGCGAAGGAGCTTCTCCAGCGCCTTGTTCACGAATTCGCCACCCTGGTCGACCCAGAGCGCAGTCGGCGGATGGTGCTCGCCCGACTCGGTCGCCGACGACACCACTTCCTAAAACGCGTCGCGCACGGTGGCCGCCTTCTTGTCCGGCAGCAAGACGGCCCACACGAGCCGACTGTAGACGTCGATGACGATCAAAATGAAGCGGGCTTTCTCTCCCGGCGTAAGACTGCCCAACTCGGCAAGGTCCGCGGTCCATACGTCGTCGGGGCTGCTCGCTTCGACACGCCTAGTCGGGTACCCTCGGCGCCGCGCCGGCGCAAACACCTCGCGAGCGACCGCTTCACGAAGCGGCGTCGGGTCCGGCGCTTGCGCGAGCGTCTGCTGCTCCTGCACTTGCGCACGTGCTCTCGACATCGCCCTTTGGTGCCACGTAGTTCCTCTTCAATAAGCGCAGCTTTGTCTGGCAGCCGGTGCAATACCCGCTCAGGGCATACGTAATAGTGCCGCACTCTTGGCATGGCTTTCGCTCGAGGCTCTTGGCGTGCCTGGCGCATCGTGTGCCGCGCGTGTGCACCGTGCACGGCACAGTGGCTGCCGAGGCGCGAAAGCCGCACTCCTTGAGGCGGTGATCGTGGCAGAAGAACAGCTTTCGAAAGGCTGACTGCGTGCAGCCGTCGTACATGCACGTACGCTTAGTAACCTTATCCGCCATACGTGGACTATAGGTGGGGTACGTGTGTCTCCAATTGGTTGAGTGTATACTGAGCCAATATTTTCAGGGCTGGTAGATAATGCGCTGACGCAATACCCCTACCCACTGCCGGCGGACGCCCAATTAGACACCGGCCCTGCCCTACTATAACCGCATGGCTACCCCAGCTGCCATTGCTCGGCTGAATGCCTTGCTCCGTGATGGCGTCATCACGGACCAGCAGTTTGCCGACATCGTTGCAGCACTTATCCGTGGCGAGGCTGAGGCGCCTGCACAAGAGCCAGCTCGGCCTGTTCCGAAGCCACGGCCACCTCGCGCGGCGCCTGCACAAGAGCCAGCTCGGCCTGTTCCGAAGCCGCGGCCACCTCGCGCAGCGCCTGCTCCCGTGCAGCGGCCTGTCCCGAAACCTCGGCCCCCTCGCGCTGCACCAGTGCAAGCCGAGCAACCTGTGGGACTGACCGATAAGGAGCTGGCACAACTGCTTATCGATGCTGGCCATGAGCCGGCGGATGTTGCCGCGCTCTACCGTGAGCTTGTTCCGGAGAAGGATCAGCTCGATCATGCGCCCGACATCGCAGTAGAGCCTCTCCCTGTGCGCCCACACTGGGGCGGTGAGATGGTGCACTTTCGTCTCACGTCCCGCGCAGCGCTGTTCGATGTGCGAAGCGAGAGTGTTCGGCGGGCGCTCGCCGATGCTCTGTCCGAAGCTGTTCGCGCGCATGGACCGATAAAAGTGGTGGCGAACTGGGAGCTCACCTTCTACAGCCCTTCGAAGAAGGACGAGCAGCTGCGACACGTCTACAGCAACGAAAACCAGGTGGCGCCACAGTACTTCACGCCTGGCCAGGCTGTGGATGGGGCTGACGAGATTCTCCGGCGACTGGCGAATGCCGAAGCGCAGATAGCTCTTCGAGGAAGCGACAACACGCTTGTAAGGACAGGCCCGATCGATGTGCGCGTACTGCGTGTAGACCCTCTCCGAGGTCGAGCCTACATCAAGCTCCCAAAGGCTATAGCTGTGAAGAAAGCCGTGATCAACGTTCGGGCCGACGACAACCGCTGCTTCGAGCGCGCTGTGGTCAGTGCGCTGCACCCCGCGGCCGACAACGCAGACCGAGCAACGAAGTATGCCCAGCACATGGGTTCCCTTGCCATGCACATGTTTCCCGATGCGGGCCGCAACGGCGTGGATCCGATGGATCACAAAGCGCTGGCGGTATTCGAAGAGACGAATTCTATCCGACTGGCGATTCTGATGCTGTACGGCTCTACGCCTGACGACATCCAACCGTTGTATGCCCCCAGCCAGACGCGGTTGGATTGGCCTGAGGTGCCGCTGCTGTACCTACCTGGACCTGTCGGCGAAGATAAGGCGCGGTCTGCTGGCCACTACTGCTGGATAAAGAGCCCCTCTGCTCTCCTCGCGACAGAGCATGAGCACGCGCGGTATGTGTGCTGGTCGTGCATGCACTTCTTCAGCAGCGAGGCTACGCGAGCGAAGCATCTGGATGCCGATGGCTGCACGAGAAATGGCCCTACGAAGGTGAAACTCTTGCCCGAAGGCTTAAACAATGTTCGGTACAAGGAACGGCACGTCGACATGATGGCTCTGTTTGTTGTTTACTATGACTTTGAAGCCTTGCTGATGCCGGTCGATGGCCGTGCCGGCAAGTATCAGCGGCACGTACTCTGTGGTGCCCGTATTCGCCTCGTGTCGCGCTACCCGAATCTGCGCCGCAGCGAGTCGTGGTCGTGGCGCGGCCCTGACTGCGTCGACTCCTTCATGCGCACACTTGTTGAGCTTGAACAACAGCTCGCGCGCCTCCTTCGTACCAACAAGGATCCTATCCCCGAGCAGTGGCGCGCGGCGCAGGCTGAACGACGGCGCGCAACCCGTTGTGGCATATGCGACGCTGAGTTTGCGCCAAATGACGAGCGCGTGATCGACCACGACCACTTCGACGGGTCGGTGCGTTGTATCGCACACTCATCGTGCAATCTGGCACGAAATGCGAGCAGGATTCGGGTTCCTGTGCTCGCTCACAACGGGATGCGGTATGACCAGCACTTCTTCGTGCCTTTGATTGGGAAGTACTTCCCCGAGACAACGAAGCACGCCATCATGAAGACTAACGAAGACATGTCAAACATCCGGATTGGCTGCCTCGATATCCGCGACTCGTGCAACCACCTGAAGCAGTCTCTCGATAGCCTCGTCAGCACCATGCGCAAGAGCGGTGGCACCTTCCCGCAGCTGCGAGCTGTCCTTGCTGAGGAGTACCCAGGCTTCGACATCGAGACAGCGGTGGATCTGCTGGCTCAAAAGGGGCTCTACCCGTACGAGTACATGTCGGGCTGGTGGCGGTTCGACGAGTGGCAGCTGCCGCCGATCGAGGCCTTCTACAGCAGTCTGAATGGCAGCGGGCCCTCAGCCGAAGAGTATGAGCACGCGAAGAAAGTGTGGCAGTTCTTCGGCATCAAGAGCTTGGGCGAGTGGCACGATCTCTACCTAGCCTGCGACGTCGCGCTGTTGGCCGATGTCTTCGAGAGCTACCGAGACCTGTGCTTCGCGGCCTATGGGCTGGATGCCTCGCAGCGGATCTCGGCGCCAGGGGTGGCGTGGAGCTCTGCGTTCAAGAAGCTGGAGCAAGAGCACAACCGAACAGGCCACTCGTTCAAAGTCGACACGTTCAGTAACCAGCAGCTCGACATGCAGCTGTTTATCGAAGGGGCTGTGCGAGGCGGCATCTGCCAGGTGTCCCACCGGCATGCTCGCGCAGATGACGGCCTGATCAAGTACCACGACGCGAACGCCTTGTACGCCTATGCGATGACGATGCCGCTGCCGATCGACGATTACCGGTGGGAGCCGGCGATGAGTCTCGGGGATGTGCTCGCGCTCGCGCAGTCAGATTGGGCGAGTGCTGAGCGCGGGTATTTCTTCGAGGTGGACACGCTCATCCCAGACAGCCTGCACGACAAACTCAACGAGTACCCGCCTTTCCCTGTGCAGCGTGCTGGTTGCTACAGCCAAGCTATGGCTAGGAAGATGCTGGAGGCTGGTATGACCTATGAGGAAGTGCACAGGATGGTTAACGACGACACCAACAAACTCATCCTAGATCTCGAGCCGAAAAGCAAGTACGTCTGCCACATCTCGTACCTGCAAGCAGCCCTTCGCCATGGCGCCGTGGTAACCGCTGTGCACCGTGTTCTGTCGTTCAGGCAGTCGACCTGGATAAAGGGCTTTATCGAGAGCAACATCGCGCGGCGCAAACAGGCCAAGGCTTCGAAGAACAAGTTCGAGGAAGATTTCTGGAAGCTCATGAACAATAGTCTCTTCGGCAAATTCATTGAGGATATCCGTGGCCGCAAGCCGATGCGCTTCGTTACCACGCCGAAGGAGCTTCGGCGGGCGGCTAACGACCCGAGATTCGCATCGCTACGGGAGTACACGTCCGACTATGACCCCGATGCGTCGTGCTTCAGTGTCCACTTCATCAGCAGCGAAGTGACGCTTGATCGCCCGACAATCGTTGGTGCTGCTATCCTCGACATTAGTAAGGCGCACATGTACGACTCGTGGCATGGCGGGTTCAAGGCCGCTGTGCCAGAAGCTCGCCTGCTGTACACCGACACAGACTCATTCGTGTGGCAGGCCCCTCTGCCGAAGGAGGAGCTAGAGGCGCGGCTTGGGTTGCTTGGGGATAAGATACATCCGCTCATCCTTGGTGCGTTCAAAGACGAGCTGGACGGCGCCTCAGGAGAAGAGTTCATCGGCCTATCGGCTAAGATGTACCGCATCTGTACTGGCGACAAGGATGTTGTGAAAGGCAAGGGGATCCCAGCTCGAGTTATACGCTCGCTCAACGCAGACGCTTACCGAGAGGCGCTTGTGCGTGGCGTTGGAACCTCAGTGTCAGTCCGACGGATCCTCAGCGACGGGCACCGCATGTACACCAGCCGTACCACCAAGATAGGACTTCGGCCGTGGGACAATAAGCGATACGTTCTCGAAGATGGCGTTAGTACCCTAGCTCATGGGCACTGGCGCATCAGACCAGCGCCCAGCGAGAATGAGCGCGCTGAGCAGGAGATGCTTGCACGGGCAGCAGAATTGCTAGATGAGCTGTTATAATGGCAATACCCGATTGCGTGACAGGGCTTTTGGGGCTCGTAGTCGAAGCGAGCCCCGCACGACTACAGGCCCAGCGCCCCTGGCTCAGCCCCACCCCCATGGTACCCCCTTGACCCCACCCCCGACCCCACCCCCTCAGCACCCCGACTGAGCCAGAACCGGCCAAGCCCCACTACTAC
>JAQGCE010000263.1:0-14224 GCA_034699185.1 Eupelops torulosus
AGCATGTTAAATTTTATCTGCGTATGGCCATATTTAAGACCCGAAATGACCATTTGTGCATGCCAGCATAAAGCTTGAAAGAGAGTAGTGTAGAGACACTATCAAAAATATGCTTTCGTTGTCTGTTTTCAAGTGGCCATTTCGGGCCTTAAAGTGGCCATACGCAGATAAAATTTAACATGCTTACTCCACTTTGCCTAAGCTTTACATTGATATGATTTTTTTTTCTCGATATCTTGGGTTCTAATTTGAATTTTTAATATAAAGACCTGAAATGAGGTCTTAAAAGATTGAAAGGAAAAGATTTAAATAAAGAGAAGAAATATTTGACTTTCCTCTCAATTTTGTGATATTTTTATTACTCATTTAACTCAATTAATTAATTATTCAAATTTTTATTTCATTTCTTATAAATATTTTTCATTTATCTAATTATTTAACTCTTAATTTGTTTTCAAATTTTATTTCAAGTTTTTGAAAACAAAATGATATGTAATTTGATTTTGAATTTTCCATTATTTCGTTGTAAATGTTATTAAATTACAATTTAAATGAAATTATTTTCTAATAAGAAGTCTGTTATCAAACACTTTATAATTGAATTTGAATTAAAGACAAAAATTTTTGAATTTTTTTTATAAATTTAAAGATTAAATAAAGGGATAAACCATTTTTGAGGACATCTTTTAAAAGTCATATTTTAATTAAATAATATTCGTATGACTGAGTCACTCATGACATCCACGTCCAGACCTGATCGCTGTGCCGATAGTCACTGAATGTGTGTCTTGTGGTCAATGTTGTAAATGTGAGGGAAGCCAACAGTGCGGAGACAATAAATAGAACAGAATGAAAGTCACTAATAGTTGGCTCAGTTTTAACTAATTTATTGCAAATTAATGCCTGAATTACTCCATAACTGAGTAAACAAATAATGAATAGTTGAAGGACAGTGTCGTTGTATGTGTGGGCACCGAAAATACCGATCAGACCAATGGCTGAGAACAGTAGTGTTGATAATTGTATGAATACATCGACTTTCTTAGGACTGCCTTTGAGAGGATAGTTTTTAACTAGGTAGACACACACAAGTTGCTGGCTCACCACCAAGAGCTGAATAAGCATGTAGCACTCGCATTGTTCAGCCTCCGGGTTCTTCATATTTATTATTATTATTATAATTAATATTATTTATATAAAAAATATTCAAAAGTATTGAAAAACTGTTTTTATTTAATTGAAGACTATTTTTAAGACAAACTTTTGAAAAAAGTTTTTTATTTGTTTTACGTCTGACTTCTGGTTTGTGCCAGTTTTGAGTCGCACATTAAGGAAAGCATTTTTCAGACAAAATCAGATAATTTACTTGAAATTTCGCTGAAGTATAATAAATGTCTTTATTAGACTCTTGGCTCAAATCAGTTTCAAAGTACTGTTTATGTAATCAATTGCTGTGAAATTGCAGACAAGTGTCAGAGAATTCAGTTGAGAATAATTAGTATTATTTTCCGCATATTTTTTCAGAAAAAATAAATAATTTTAAACATTATATTGTATTTCATTTCAAAGAAAAGATTACTTTTTTCGTTGATTTCCTTTAATTAACACAAAAATGAAAATTTAGTTCAAAACCATTTGTGATCAAAAAAAAGTTCACACAACTCATAAAAATGTACTTGAAAACAAATAAACCATCATTTTAATGTTGATAGATCACACGAGAAAAATTCAATAACAACATAATCGATGTAATTCTCACATTTGAACTAAAGATCTAATGTCTAACAAATCTAATCGAAAAACAACTAAAACTGGTTTTCATTATATTTATCACAAAATATTAGATAAGAAACAAATTCATTGATATTTTCCCAAAAACACAGTATTCGAGGAAATATTTTGCAGAAAATATTAAGAATTGTCATTCGGTCCCAAATTATTACGAAATAAATACACAGATCTAAAGAACAGCCATAAAAAATGGATTCGCCCTCAAGTAGAATCGCACAGTACTATTCATCCAAGATTATTATTTAACGACAGACTATATTTGGTACTAAAATTATCTTTAGTTTCCATAGAAATTCCCGACATTTTTTATATTCATATAAGCCTTGAGACACATAAGTGATTGATATATAAATTTCACTATTTTCGTGTTCACTCTATTCTGAGCTGAGTTTTGGGCGTTTTTTACTTTCATTAATAGTCTTTTGGCACTAAATTAATAAAATATTATTTAATAGATGAGTCTATTTCTATAAAATATTATTATATAATATATTTATTGAAATTAATGTATGTTTTCGTCCAAATGTGAGTTGTTTTCGATAAAAATGAGGAAAACATCTAAAAAAACTCAATAGAAGGGAAGACTTGAATGGAATTCTTAAGTAATCCTTTTGGAAATGACCTTGACATAGAAAAATACCCTTAGGATTGAATTTGTTGACAGTTTTTGACGAATGTGTCTGCAGTTGACTCAGACGTTATAAATTGAGACTCAGTTTGTTTTTCCAGTTTTAAGCTCCACTTTAAGCTTTTCAAGCCAATTACCAAGCTAATCATAGAATAGCTTAATTATTCAATTAATTTTGTATGTTTTTCACATAAAATCATTCCAAGTTCACAATTTATTACAAGATTAAAATGAAATATAAACTTGATTTTTGAATAATTTAATGAATTCTTCAATGAACTACCTTGTTCGCTCTTTTTTTTGTCGTTCAAAATGGGTTTTATTAATAAAAATTTCCTAAAAAACATAATTAAATATTCATTAAAACAAATAAATATAATAATAATAATAATTAAATCTCATATTTTAATCCATTGTTCCCACGCCAGGGATAGACCTTTGGACAGGGCTGACAGGTCTTTAACACTCTGGTTTCGCTCCTGAACTTGACCTTGCACTGGTTTGGCTGATCGCACTCATGGGGCCGATTATTATAGTCGCACTGCCACGGCTTAAAGTTTTTAATTTTGTTGATGGGGGTCGGGTTTCGCATCCATTGAATCATTTGCCAGTTTGTGACGAAATATACATCTTTGAGACCATTGATCTCATCCATGAACTTCATGAAACCCTTGCGGTTGATGTCAGTGAGGAACCACCTCGAATGGAAGTATATACCGAAAGGGGACCGGTTTGAAGTGTAGTGGCGATCGAAGTTCTTTTTAACCATTTCATAGACTCCCTGTTCATCCTTAGGATTGAAACAGGCGTCAGCCATTGAGCACCGGCCGTTTCGTAAGTCTTCCCACATGACCATGCCTATTTCCCAAATTCCTGTATATTTGTCAATAGAAAATTTTAATATTTCTTTAAGTAATCAAAGAGTTACAAGGTCAATTGAATAATTAGGGTTGATCAAGATAAGCTTACAAGTTGTTTAAAAGGTGTTTCTAATCACCTTGCTTATCATTTAAGAGCTTTAATTTTTATTTTTTAATTTAAACTGAATCTAAAGTTAACCGAAATTTCATAATTAATTGTGAAATAAATTGTTTTTATTTCAATTATAATCTCTTATTACTCAGGTATGGGTTAATTGTAGGGCTGTGCGATTAATTATTGTGTGTGTCACTGCTTACCTGGGAATGACTTTGTGGGACAGGGAGCTATCATACACTCATGATTTATGGCGTAGTCCAACGTATATGGATAGTACGGAGGATTGATCTCATATACCGGTAACGATGAGTCATATGTGAAGTTAGCCTCGTATAGCATTTCGAACATGGTGTTCCCGCCCGTCTGCAGGAATGGCGCTCTCATTCCGCGCACATCCGACTCTTTGACGCCTCCATATCGGCTGAGTAGCTCTCTTTGGCCGGCAATCTCTTTCAGCCAAAGATCTTTAGAGAATTTTTCACCAAAACTATGCCTACAATTTATATTTATGAGTGAGCATGCTAACATTTGATTTGCTACATTGATTTCTATGATGATAAGCTCAAGGTGGATCAATTAATTATTTTTTTTTTGCTCAAAGAAGCAAGCTTTTTAATTTGAATTGAACTCATTTTTCAATAATCATGCTCATTGAATAACACCATTTTGTGGACCACCTTGCTCATACCAAAATAAAATTATTTCTTACGTAATAGAATGAGAAGCTATTTCATGTCCTCTGGAGTATAGAGTCTGGACCTGTGCGTAGTCTGTCCATTCATGTGAGACATAGAATGTTGCCATAATTGGACATCCATTTGGGTTATTGCGACCGGAGTTGAACAGCTCGTCATATATGTCCCAATTCAGGTCATTCACCGAATCGTCAAATGTTAACAAAACTATTTGTGGCGTTTGTTTTGGATGTAAATCACCTGAAAATTGGGGAAAACTATTGTTTTAAAGACTGTCCTCAAAATAACAATTGCTGTGACAATACCCGGAATGTCAATCCCTCCACAGCGACAGTCAGGGAGTCTGCAATACATAGGATCACATTTGTGTGCCTTCTCATAATATAGCTCTGTGTTCGATGTCTTGGGCTCATAGTTGGATGTCTTGGGCTCATAGTTGGATGTCTTGGGCTCATAGTTGACGGACTGATACCATTCTGTTTGCTTTTTCGACTTTGGCTTAACGGGCAAATCGACCCGATCTATAGGTGTCGGAAGGGGTGTAGTTGTTTTAGGTGTTTTAATTCGAATGCTCTTGGCTTTCGATGTGACCCTCTGTCTGGGTCTGGGAGTGGTAGTCGTGGTAGTCGTGGTAGTCCTGGTTGTTAAGCCCGGTATCTGTTTGAACCCAAATCGGACCGGAGGTATTTGCGGCGTTCTCTTCGGGGCTGGCTTATAGTCATTGAAAATAGGGGTGGAATAACTGATTGCCTTTTTGGTCACTTTTTCGACTGTAATTTGAAATGTTTCAGTTCAATAGAAATTTTCAAATATTCTTGTTATGAAAACTAAGCTAAATATTAGCCTATTTTTCATAATTAAAAGCAATTATTTTTAATTAAAATTCTAAATAAAGTCTAAAATTCATTATTTTTTTATTTAAATTAAAATTATTAGAGAAGTAATTGTTAATAATGTTAATAATTAAATGAAAAGATGTCATACCTGGAGGCGAGACAGTTGTCAACGAACTAACTGAGTAGTCCTGAGCTCTTTGTTGTTTGACAATAGCATCGGTATTCATAAAATTATTGTCTGTCCTATCATTAGGGGCTCTGACTTTTGTTTTATTGTTATAATTATTTTTTATTATTTGAACTGAATTTTTATCGGAACTCAATTTTTTATGTTTTATGTCTTCATTAATATTCTGTCCGCTATTCTGTGCTGTTGTCGAAAAATCGTTATCAAAGTCCCTAATATTATCTGAGAGATTGTCATCCCCTTCGCCACTAACTGTGGGAACGGTATATGCCTTCTTAGCATCAAAATCCTTATCATTGAGTATATAATTGGGTTTATCTATATTCATGTAATTATCAACTATAGAGTCCCGAAATTCCTGTGCTTTCCCTTTATGTGTGAGCAATGTTTCGGGCAATTCTCTCCGGTAGTCATTCAATAGCTCATATATGGATTGTGTGACCGGCTCTGAACTGTCTGGTGCTGATTTCTGTGGCTGTCTTTTCTGTTTAATTACTTTTCTGACTACAACTCTTCTCTTAGGGCTCACATCGTTTCTGGGAACGGATTTAATTAGCCGTCCCTTATTGTAATCAATGTTGTCTGCACTATTAGCACTGTCACTATTATCCTGATCCAAAACGGGCCTCAGGTATGGACTGTTAATGTTTTTATAGTGAATGTTAGTCTTGATTACAGGTTTGCTTAAGTGGTCAGCACTTGTTTTTGCAGCACTGGTAATAGATTTTGGCACCGACTCGTATTTGTTGGCAACAGATCTCAGGCCTGAAAATTCAATTAAATACAGTCTTTCATTGGTTTTCATGCAATTCATTAAAACAATTGACGAGAATTTAGTATAAAATAAAAGGGATTTTTATTTGCCTTTCAATGAAAAAACTGTAGATTTTATGTCTTTTAATAGAAATTTGTTTTTTAATCAAATTTTAGGACTATTTTTAGAGGAAATCATTTGCAATGTTTTGCAGTTATTTTATATTAAATTGTTTAGAAAATTGGTTTTAGTACTTAATTTTAGTCTACAGTCAAATTCCGTTTTTATTAACATACACATAATTTTAATATGTACTAAATATAGTTTAGTTCATTTTCATAAATTTTTATACCAAGTTGCTAATTTGTAGAAAGTTAATAAAAACAGACTTTGACTGTACTTTATATTAACTGAAATAAAAATTCTAAACTAATTTTCATAAATAAATCTATTTTTCTAATAATTATCCGATAAAATAATTTTGATAGATTTTTTGTAATTTTTTGAATTCATCAAGGCTACCTGATATTTCATCTGGCTGATTGACGGCTGGCTGTATTCTAGAAAATGGTTGATTATGACCATGGTTGGATTGTGTATTTTGTGATGGCTTATTTGGTTTAGGTGCTGCTCTAGTTTTGGGTGTGTACTGAGGCGTGGGAGGGGGTACGGGTACTCTTTCTCTAGTTTGAGGTCTGGCCAAACCCGGCTGCGGAACGCGTGGCTGTTGTTGGACTTCCTCATCGTCATCATAGCGAACTGCCTTAGCCGCCTCATCCCTATCAGTTTGAGGGAGTACTGCATGCTGAGGTGCACCATGTTCATGTGGAGCCTCCTCCTGTGCATGGTGATGATGATGGTGATGATAATCTTCATCTTCTTCATTAGGAGGCTGTTCATCATCTTCATAGTAATCCTCATATTCTTCATCTTCCTCAGGAGGCGGTCCTTCATTAGGACTGTTGTCTTCGGCCAACTGTTTCTCAACATTACGGAAGTCCTTCATCGTTACATAAGCCTCATCCGGGATCCGGGGTTTATCCTTGGAGTAACTGACCGCGTCGTTTGGCGACCAGTGGTAGTCATTTACGTGGTCAGAATTTGGATCCTCTGGCAACCAACCGATCCGCCTCACAGAAGGGGACTTCGGTTTAGAATGGACTGCATTTGTTTTGGGAGGCTCTGCCTCTTTCACAGGTTTTCTTACGTTACGGACCGGTGCGTCCTCTTCATATTCATAATAGTCAGGAGTGTCATAATCGTACTCATCGTCATCTTCTGGGCTCTCAGTAGTTTCTACAGTTGGGGGAGCGACTATAGGCTTGACTTTTGGCTTCAGATTTCTATCAACCGGTCCTCTACTCTGAGTGTTAGGCGTAATGTGCTTTGGGCTGAAATTTTGATGCCATTTAGGAAGGCTATGCTTCGGTGCCTTAGTAACCGATGGCCTACCATTAAGACCTGACTGTGAATAGTCTTCTGTAGGCTGGTACTCATCTGAGTTGTCATAGTTGTGGTCATTTGGCGGTATTTCATAAGAGTTGAGGTCTTCAGAGTCTGTGTTTGGATCCAATTGATTGGTTTCCTCGAACTCTGATTTATGTCTTCTATAAGAGGTTTTCTTCAAATCAGGATTTCTTCGTGTATTGACTTTTTGTGTGCAATAAGAAAAAGAAGCCATCAATTATCGGGTCAATCAAAAGAAAAGTCATCGATCAAATTGAGCATGAATAAAAATTGTTACCCCTTCTGCCCCCTTTGTCGCACTGAACGTTTCTGGGCCAATCACATGTCATGAGTCCGGCGTTATAGTAGAGGCCTTCCTCGCACTGTTCCATAAGACTCTTGCCATGATTACACACGTAATACTTGGAACAGTCGGAAGAGTCGGGAAAGTGGCCAAACTTATCGGGACATTCAAATGAGTCCACTTTTGGTACCACTATTTTTGGCGACAAATTATGGGAAAATATTCTTAGTATTTCTCTTATGAAATTAGAACTAGCTAATTAGCTAGCATTTACATGGTAATTAAGAGTGCTTAATAAATGAAGGAGCTAATAATCAAGCACTTCTAATTTGCATAATTCAATTATATAATGTGAAAGAGCCTTGACGAATTCTTTTATTCATCAATAAAAAAAATTATTAAATATGAGAACCTCTAGTTCTGCATGATTAATTTTGAATTAATTAAGCATGATCAAGCGAAAAAAATTAACTTTTTGTTTTGTTTTTTAATAATTAAGGTTCAAATCGGAGTTCAATCTTATTTTTAATGAAAAAAATGCTCTTTTTATTCGAAGTGTCAATCATTTGCACAATTATTTTAGAGTTAATTATAATAATAATTAAAATAATAAATATAATAAAGTTGTTATTTATTTGAATAAATGATATTTCACTTCAGGTTTTGTTTTCAGTTAACCTTAATCTCATAGAAAATTACTATTTATTCTGTCCACTAATGTTTTCGGCAGTGTTTCTCTCTCACTAAACACAGTCTGGGCTAATGTGTGAAAAGCTCCCGACCCATAATTCTGTTCACATTGAGCTGACTGTCCATTAAAAACAGAAGTTCTGTTGGTTTTAATGAAAAAGCAATAGATTTCTATCCATTAAACAAACATTTGATGAATGTTTGAAATGATATAAAAATAGGTCTAAAAACTAATCAATATTTTCATAAATTATTGAAATTTTGCTCCAAAATTATAACGAATAATAATTGATTTGAGGTATGGCCAAAGGAAAGCCTATATATTTGATAAAAACTACAAAATTACTAATTATCAGGTAAAATGTTGCAAAAGTTTGCCTAGAGCTTCATATCTTATTTAAATAAATATTTTTTTTAAATTTAACAATATAAATTTAGAAAATAATGTGGGCTTACCTTCAAATATGATGAAGAAAATGAGACAGGTAAAGAGGATGAGTTTAGAATTCATGTTTGAATAATCATTGGTTATCAAGATAGTTTATTATTTGATCACTTGGTTCTCATTTCACTGAATTTCATTTAAATTTTTGCACAGAATAAAAATTGAAATAAATTTCAACCCTAATGAATATCAGTCCATCTTTTCGTTTCAATAAATATTTTGGTTATTTTTCTTTTGAATTCTTGAAATTATTTGAAGGAAAAAAATTTATTGAAATTCAAACAAACATTTGAACCGATATTCTGTTCAAAACTCCAGAACTAATTTGAATGTTAAGTTGAAAATTCAATTTATTTATTAAAAGAGTATCCAGGTAACTTATCCACCAAGGTAAAACTTTTAAACTATAGAAATAACATCAAATAACTGAAAGAAATAATTGAAAACAAAGATTCAATTTTCATGACTTTTAAAGTTAAGGCACATCTTCTTTGACTAATTATTGTTTATTATTTAACATTAGAGAACAGGCAATCAATTCATTCTGTGCCCGAATCTGGCGACACAATTGTACTTTATGACTGTGCTGTGCTGACTGACTCACAGTTAGAGCACATACCTCTCCATATGAATCCCTTAAAATTGAGACCAAACGAAGAGAAACGAAACGAAATAAAAAAAAATTAAAACTTGTCTTTCGTTTTAAGAAAATTTAAGAAAAAAAAGGAAACAATTGATTCCCACTTTGAAAAAACTGGTTTTCAAAATATACTCATCCATTTATCTCACATTTTTGGGTTACGGGCGAAGACGTGACTCTTATGAAAGTATTTTATCTTATTTTTTGTTTTATTTAATGTTTAAAAAAAATTAAAAAACAATTTCCATAGAAAGCGAAAATTCATTCATTTATCACTTGGTTATTATGTTTTAATGAATTTCTAGCCACGTTGAATCTATAAAAATAGTTACGATGGGCTATTTTTCCAATTTCCTTGTTCAATTTGCGTACATCCTCATTAATAATCTTAAATTATTGAATCTATAATAGAATTTAAAATTTAATTTTAACATGGCAATCCTCATAATTAAATAATAAACACGTTAATTACAATTGCATCAAGGCTTAATTTCTTTTGTAAATTGAGTGCATTTGTGGTTAAGCTCTGAATTTAAGCAAAAATAGAGCTATAAATGACCTAAAACTGTGAAAATCTATTGATGTAATCGAGTTAGTTTCGTAAAGCGTTTCGCATGGTGACTTTTACGTCAATTTTCTTATGTATTAGTTGTCTCTTTATCTATCAATTAACAGATAATATAGTCTTTAAATTAAATGTTTTGTTTATTCAATGATATCCTATTTTAATGCCTTGTTTTGCAAAGAGAACAGTCATTCAGTCCTCGAAATGTGTGGGATATATCAATAGGAAAGCCATTAAATCATAATAAGTGATCCCTTTTACACAGTCTTATCCAAGCATTTGATGTGTTTTCACGAGAAATGCCTTTAAAATTAAAAATTGAATTAAAATCTGAATTGATTTTCATTTGTATGTCATTTGTAGTGAAAAATTCAGTGAAAAGAATCAAATAAACAAATGTTT
Source organism: Eupelops torulosus (assembly GCA_034699185.1). Lineage (NCBI taxonomy): Eukaryota > Metazoa > Arthropoda > Arachnida > Sarcoptiformes > Phenopelopidae > Eupelops > Eupelops torulosus. The sequence goes on from JAQGCE010000263.1 coordinate 10,362, forward strand.
TGAATGTTTCGAAACAAATATCGGATCTTTAGATTCAATTCAATGCAAAATTCAAAACAATATTTAATAATAAAAAATAATATAAACAAAAAAATTGAATAAAACTTTTGTGATGTTTTTCAAAATCCCATTTTAGGATTTTCTAGTAAATAGTGAACAAATAAAAATTGGTTTTACAATAGAATGTGTCAGGGATGTTTTTCTATAGATGGCCAGTACGCCTGCATGATTTTAAATTGAATTTTATTTCAATAAAATAATTGAGTATTTCTTCAATTTTTTTTCAAAATTTTTTTCAAAATAATTCTTTGGAATTAAATTAAGAAAACAAAATCAATATTAATCATAAAGCCAGGGACAACCAAGGAAAAATGAGAATAAATTAGTAGCTACCTACATAATAATTTGATGATATGGTTAAAAAATCAATGTGCTAGGTAAATATTTGTTTTCGCATACATTTAAGTGATTTAATTTACATTAGATATTAGTATTTTGTGTACATTTATAGTTAAAAACTTCAAACAAAATAGACCGGCTCAATATAGTGTATAGTAATTTTCCAAGAATAATTTTGAAACTTCCCTTGAGAAGATTCTGGATAATTAATTAAATTTTCACAATGGGTTAATATTTACTAAAATGTTATTAAATTTTGATTAAAAATGTGAAAAAATTTCAAAAATGTTTTTCAAATAACTTTTTCGTTGAAATAAATGCTTTTTCTTAGAAATAAAAAAATTAATTACAGTTTTCTTCCGTTTAATTAAAGGTTTTCATCGAATTTGAAACAAATTATAATAATATAATAATAGAGAATAAATTTTAAAAGCATGTTCAATTCAAAAATTCAAGTGAACTATCATCAAAACTGAGTGATGCCCTAACTTTATTCTAGTTAAAGACAACAACATTATTGTAAAAATAATAATACCTGTATGATTTCTTCAAAGCTCTGGTATTAATCTTTATTGTTTAGGAGGGAAAGCCATTAGAAGTTGAAAACACTTCCGTAAAAACAATCACAAAGACAGTCGACGTATGAAAAGAAAAGTTTAATTTATTTCTCGTATTTTCTATTTTTCGTATTTATTTTCATTTTTAAATTTTTTCTTTTCTTCACTCAAATAATAAAATAGATCTCTATTTAGATCTAATGTATTATTCATTCATTTCGTTGAGATTTTTAAACATTTTTGTGGTTTTTTCTTATCAAATATCCATTAGATTTATAAAACAAAAGTCTGGATGTGCAAGATCTTAAATTTAGAACAGGTATATTTTTCAAAGGAAAGGTTAGATTCATAGAAGAGACAGAGAGAATGTTGAAACCCTTGGTCTGTTTTTAAGTTAAAAGCACCTAATGTTGGGTTCACCCCCTTGGGAACCCTAAAAGCATACATAAATAGAAATATGTGTTGAAAAACAAATAAATATTTTGGGATGACTTGAAACAAATGGACAGCAAAACAACGGAAAAAAATATTTGGTCCAAAATAGCAATTGTTTGACACATTTATTGAGTTTTTTATTCTCGTTGTTTGAAATCATTGATAGTTTTATTTTTGATTATTGTCTTTAATTTTTCTTGTTTTTCATTTTCTCTATTTATTTATTGATTTTTTACTTGCATTCCATTGATTTTTTGTTCTAATGATGAGCAAGGTGTATAGGAAGTATTAGCAAGATAGAAAACATGAGTTTATTTTGCAAGGTACTAAATGGCCAATAATTGCTTTAGTTTATTTGAAGTTAGTTTTTGGCTCAAATTTGAAACATGGTCACTTCTGAGGTCAATGAAATTGTGTGTTTTCTAGGTTTGCTAGCTATTTTTGAACTTCTATCTAAGAGTATTAAGGTAATTTATTATTTTTTCAAGCATAAATACACATGTCACTTTTTGGTGATTGATAGAGAGGTGCTTGATTATTTATTTCAAATTCAATAAGCAATTGAATTACTGTCAAAATAAGAGAAAATATTTGATTTAAAAATAAATTTGAATTATTTTAAAATTATTTTTGAAGAACTATTGGCTCATAAAATGTGATTAAAGTCTTATCCAAAGACTTAATTTTTTGAAAGTATTAATGAAATTAAGTTTTGAAAGAAAGTGAACTCCAAAAGAATAAAAAGGAAAACCATTCTGAAAGACATAACTTATTTAAGTGTTTCTATAAATTAAGTCTGTACATTTCTAAAGAGGAATACCTGTCCAATACCTGTCCTGACTTCAAAGGATTGATTGAAATTCAATGAATTGAAGCCAACCTTTTTGAAAGGATTTTTATGATTGACTTAAGGCTTGAATTAACACTTAATTCCCTTTCGTTTAAAATAAATTTCAAATATAATAATCAAACAATTATTTTGTCAGAAGAAAAGGGAAACCCTAGCGCTTACTCAAAGAGGAATGACATTAAAACAATTTGTTTGATTTTGATCTGTTAATTGATAATTATGAAGGCACAAGGTGATTTATAATCTATTAAAGTTTACGTCTCGTTTGCCTTCAATTAAACTGAAATTATTGTTTGGTTTTGTTATTGAATTGTTTTAATTGCTATTTCAAATGATTTACCCAAAGGCTGTCTTTATATCGAGGTATAGCCAGGGGTAAGAAAAATCTAAAAGTAGCCTGCTAAAAATTGAATTTTACAAGATAAACTACTTTAAATTAGATCAGCCTTAATTGATCAATATAAATTGAAATTTAGCAATTGATTCGCTTAAATCAAATTAGAGTATGACCTTGGTTATCGTCTATTAAATAATTAAAAGTTTTAAATTTTGTACTTGTTATTTTTTTGTAAACATTCCTTCGAAACATTTGAGGTTAAAATAATAAAATAGGGCTTAAAATCATTAACAAAAGAATTAGTTTGTATTTTATTTTGTTTAAATATTTGTGCATGCTCATGATATTTGTTATGAGAAAGTAATATCAGAGGCACTTAAATTATATAATTCCTTAATTTCAAGTATTCTTTCAACTTTTCTTTAGGTATAATTACTTTTATTTTTTATACTCTTTTTTCTTTCGGATTAGTTTTCGCGTAGTTTTGCAAAAATCTTGATTACAGTCAGGCTTTGACTCAAATGAAGATTATGTGTGAATTGAGAGCACTTTACTCTTTAAAAAATCAAGAATTTTTCACTTAAATTCAGGGATAACCAAGATAGAAGATATCATGCAAGGGAATACCACCTTTTAAGCCTATCATTCTTATAAAAAAAACTGACCATGACTAATCTCTATCCATTGACGATATAATATTAATCTCCAAAACTTAGGGAGGATGTTTGAATTGTTTCACCCTAGTGTTTATTTTTACTACCCCTTGGCTATCTCTTTAAAATCAAATAGTTTTTTGCTTTTTATTTCTTTAGGTTTTTTATCTTTTGTTGAAATTTGAGTCAAAATGCGAATAGTTTTGAATCCGAAAACAATAAGCATTTTCTGACTCCTTTCATATGAATAATAAATTTTCTATTATATGAGTTTTATTTTTCATATATGGGAAAACTTATCTTTCACATAAACCTGGATTAAATCTTGCTCAGAATTTACGGTCAAATTCTTTATTTTATTGATAAATCAAAAATTAAAATAATTAAACATGAATAAATTTTATTAAATACTTAAATTCATTTAAAGCGAGTATAGACTGTATTAATACATTGTTTTGATAGAAAAGTTGCTAATATTGTTATTTTTGAGGATTTCTATCAATTGAATTCATTAAAACTCATTCTGTTTTATGGAAAGTTTAGTTTTTTTTTCATTAATTCCTTTTTATGTAAATTCTTTTGACTAATATTGTGATAAAATATCTGAACAATTGATGAAAATAATGGTAACC
>JAQGCE010000264.1:0-14223 GCA_034699185.1 Eupelops torulosus
TTTCGTTTAATAATACATTGCTTTAAAACATTTCTTTCTATTATTTCTATTTTCTATTAAAATGATATAATTTCTTATGTTTTTCGGGGATTTTCTTATTTTTCTTGTATTTAATTACTTTTTTTTCAATAAAAGTTTGATTCAGCATTAATTCTGTGCCTTTTGTGTTATTTATGTTAGATTCTGGTCAATTTAAACTAATTTTAATCAAGTTTAATTAATTTTCTTCTATTCGTTTAAATCTCTAAAAGATTTTCTATTTATATAAAATTTAAATTCAGTTCAAAATTAATGAATTTATTATTATTATTGAAATATAAAAAATATGCTCATTTTCATCGCAATCCAGTAGTTTTTAATAAGCTATCATATTTCACAGATAATTAATTTGTCATCTTGCTAAATATAATTAAACTTATATTTTGAGTGAAGGGGTGAATAAAAAATCAAAACTAAGAATAAGAAAAAGACGACAAAATATTTGGTATACTTTTTGGCATCAATTAAATACACGTCTAATGCTTTCTGCGCTTAATCTCAATCTATTTTTATAACTCTTAGCTATTTAGTAGAAGATTAGGAGAGGGAGGAGAGGGAGGAGAGGGAGGGGAGAGAGAGAGAGAGAGAGAGAGAGAGAGAGAGAGAGAGAGAGAGAGAGAGAGACTCAGCACTTGTTTCAGTCTATGAGAGAGAAAACAATTTCTTTGCGGAAAAGATTCTCAAATCTAAAAATAGTTTAAATAATTCAAAAGAGTTTTTGGCAAATGTGTTGAATAAATTAAAAATATGCAAGATAATTTTTGGTGAATATTTTTAAAGTTTAATAATTTTTAATAGAAAACTATCGTTTAATACATAAACGATTGAAATTAGTTTCAATTCCTTAAATACATTTGTAATCCAATAATCGAGCGATGATTTTAAAGGATTAATACATTTAGTAATTAACTATAATTATGGGCGACGCCGAAGGAGGCTCAGGGGAACAGGATGACGTATCCTTCCTTAGAACGGTAAGCATGGACAGTTTTTAATTATAATGATCTAGATCAAAATTATTTCTATTCTAATTAAGTTATTAAATATTCAAATATTGATTTAATTAAAGGACGATATGGTGTGCCTACAACATGGTGCAACTGGCAATAGGGTGTGTTTGGCTGCCGAGGGCTTCGGTAATAGGCACTGTTTTCTTGAGAACATTGCCGACAAGAACCTGCCTCCAGAAATGAGCTCCTGTGTGTTTGTCATCGAACAGGCATTGTCTGTACGCGCACTGCAGGAAATGGTGACCGCAGAGGTTGCCGGCGAAGGAGAGGAAGAGAAAAAGTCCGGTGGTGGTGGTGGCCACAGAACACTACTTTATGGCCATGCTGTTCTATTGAGGCATGGTCACTCAAATATGTATTTGGCCTGTCTTTCCACCAGTTCTTCCAATGATAAACTAGCTTTCGATGTGGGTTTACAAGAAAATAGCCAAGGTGAAGCCTGCTGGTGGACAATACATCCCGCATCCAAACAGAGGTCAGAGGGTGAAAAGGTCAGAGTTGGCGATGATCTGATCCTTGTCTCTGTAGCCACAGAAAGATATCTGGTGAGTGAATACCATTTATTATTAACTAATTGTTAAAAAATATTCCAACAATTTTTAACCTTGCTACAAATGTGGTGATCGACAAATTCTGTCCTCACCAGAGATGTGCAAAAAGAAAATAATTAAGGATTAAGTCATTTAAAGATACTTTTAAGTCTGAGTAACTACTTTTTGCACTTAATTATCACCAATTGATCTCTTGTTATGTCAATTGATAGCATACAGCAGTGGAGTCGGAGAAGTCGATAGTGAACGCCAGCTTTCATCAGACTCATTGGTCAATTGCACCTTTCGGTACGGGAACTTCACGAGTCAAGAATGTTGGCTTTGTCTTCGGTGGTGAAGTGTTGCGCTTCTTCCACGGCGGCGATGAGTGTCTAACAGTTCCCGCCAATTGGTCAGATTCTGTTGAACAGAATACTGTTGTCTATGAGGGCGGCGCAGTCTTCAGTCAGGCCCGCAGTCTTTGGCGTCTGGATTTAGTCAGGACTAAATGGTAAGTGATTCCATTTTTTTTTGCTGTAAAAGTTGTCCTCATCTATAAAATTATTGACTTTTAAACGGGATTTCAATGAATTAAAAGTTTATTTCTGAAAATTAAAGCGTTATTTATGTTAAACATAACGGATCTCAAAGTTTCGCAGAAGAAGAAGAAGAAAGCATTTGATTTAAACTGATTTCAAAGAGTTTAATAATCTTATCGATTGAAGTATTGTTTATCTTTTGAAATGATGTCGAGTTTTAAAGAAATGATTAAGAGTTCAGAAGAGATAATAATATTTAATAAGAAATTGAAGAATATTAAAGGAAAGACTAAACAAAGATATGAAAAATTGGTCAAAACTGAAGAGACCGCTAAACTTCTGGACGAGACATCCCGTAAGTATGATATGGAGGCCAACCAACTCAAGGGTCAGTTCTCCAGTAAATGGAGCAAGTATTTATTTGGTGTGGCGATAGTCCTCGGCTTCATTCTGCTCTATGGCATCGGTGGTCACGTCTTCCCCACAAAGACTTAATCTTCTGATTATTGAGACATAACTTTGTTTTCATTGAATCCTTTTATTAAATAATTTTATTGAAAAAAATTTTCAATTAATAAATGAGTTTTTGACTAATTATTTAAAATTTATAACAAATTCATTACTCAATTAACTTTGTCTTAAGGTCTGGGGGTTTCATAAACTGGGGCTATCCTTTGCGTATACATCACATAACGACTGGCCGTTACCTTGGTATCAATGAGAACCGGGAGATTTGTCTTTTACCACAAGACAACGCCGCCGTCGAAAATACGGCTTTTTGTTTGCGTCCCAACAAAGACGACAAGAAAATAGTTTTGGATGAAAAGGAAGAGGAAGTGCTCGGATCTGCTCTTGTCAAGTATGGCGACACCACTGTATACCTGCAACATTTGGAGACAGGCCTTTGGCTCAGTTATAGGACTTATGAGACCAAAAAGAAAGGCGTCGGAAAAGTCGAGGAAAAACAGGTAATCAAAGAATTGATTTTCAAATTCTTTGTGAAAAACAACCCTTTCTTTAAACTTAATCTAATTATCAACTGATAGGCCATTATGTCGGAAGAGGGCAAAATGGATGACGGATTGGAGTTCAGTAGATCTCAAGAGGAAGAGGCGAAAACTGCTCGAGTCATACGAAAATGTGGCAAACAATTCAATCGATTCATAACTAAATTGGATTCATTGCACTCTTCGAGAGCCACCTCAAGACTTGGACAACATGGAGGCTCTAGAAGCGGAAGCGCTTCTCCAGGAACTCCAACATCACCGACTCCCAGTCCAACCCCAACACAAAGTGAGATCAAATTCACTCTAAATCTTATAATTGATTTAATTGTCTCTCTTTTTTCATCAGTTGTTCCACTTTTCACAAATGCAGATCAGGAAGAAATGGTTATGACTTTAGAAGATCTAATCAATTATTTCGCACAACCGGATGAGAACTGTGACCACGAAGAGAAACAGAACAAATTGAAAGCATTGCGCAATAGACAGGACCTGTTCCAAGAGGAGGGCATTTTGAATCTGATTCTCGAAGCCATCGACAAAATCAATGTCATCTCAACTCAGGGTTTGTTAATAGCGCTGATCGGGGAAGAAAGCAGTTCCAATTGGGACGCCATCACCAGCTATTTGTATCAATTGCTCGCAGCTATAATCAAAGGTATAGCACATCCCTCACACTTCACTCACGAAATTAATTTTGAATTCAATTTGAAGGCAATCACACAAATTGTGCGCATTTCGCACAATCACATCGACTGGATTGGCTCTTCTCCTCCCTGTCCTCACAACAGGCGAGTGAAGGCACAGGAATGTTGGATGTACTCCACTGTGTGCTTATAGACTCACCGGAAGCACTGAATATGATGAAAGACACACACATTAAAGTGATTATCAGTCTATTGGAGAAACACGGTCGCGATCCCAAAGTGCTGGATGTCCTGTGCTCACTCTGTGTGGGTAATGGTGTGGCTGTAAGTCATTTTTCTTATCAAATGATTTGTTTACTTATTTCATGGCTTTCCACTTCTATTTGACTTTTAGGTGCGTTCGTCACAGAATAATATCTGCGATAATCTGCTGCCGAGTCGTAACCTCTTATTGCAGACCCGATTAGTAGATCAGGTCTCGTCTATGCGGCCCAACATCTATATTGGGAAAGTGGATCAGTCGGCAATGTATAGGCGCTGGTATTATGAAGTTATTATCGATCACATAGAAGTGGTCACTCATTTGGAGCCACACTTTCGTGTCGGTTGGGCTAACACTCTAGGTTAGGCCCTTTACATTTAAACTTATTAACTATACCTGTGCTGACATTCCTTTTGAATTATAGGATATGTTCCCTATCCTGGTGGTGGCTCCAAATGGGGCGGTAATGGTGTCGGAGATGATGTCTATTCGTTCGGCTTTGATGGCGCAGACATTTGGAACACTGGCCGACCAAACTTTGTCCGCTCTGTGCCGGAGGACACACCATATTTATCGAAGAACGATGTGATCGGCTGTATTTTAGACTTAAATATACCTTTAATTACGTTTACAGTGAATGGAATGCCTATTCGGGGCTGTTTTAAGAGCTTCAATACTGACGGAATGTTTCATCCGGTGATAAGTTTTAGTGCAAAGTATTCGTGTCGGTTCCTATTTGGTGGTGACCAGGGCAGACTTAAGTTTGGTCCACCACAAGGCCATTCACCTATTGTACAGACACTCCTTCCAATGCAAGTCCTCAAAGTTGAGCCCTGTTTTCAATTTGGAGAACTCTCTAAAGGTTTTCATTAAATTTTTAAAGTTTTTAATCAAAGAATTGTTTGAAAACTTCTTCAATTGTTTTGATTTTTAAATAGGAGTGATGTTCGGTCCGTCCAATCAGAATGTGTCTGAGGCAGCGTTTGTGCCGCATCCGGTTGAGACCAAGGACATACATCTGCCACAATTCATTGAAAGCGTTGTCGACAAATTGGCTGAAAATATTCACGAGATTTGGGCTATGAATAAAATAAACGCACAGTGGGCTTATAGCGAAATTAGGGACGACATGAACAAAAGGCATCCCTGTCTAACATCATTCGAAAGACTGCCCATCTCTGAGAAGAAGTACGACACAAATCTTGCGCTGCAAACACTTAAAACAATTATGGCTTTGGGTTTGTATTAGTTTTCTCTTAAATTTTGATATAATTTTCAATTCATTTTTTAATTTGAAAGGCTATCGAATAACTATTGACAAACAGCCGACTCGTATTAAGTCAATCCGTCTGCCAAACGATCCCTACCTCCAGTCTAATGGCTACAAACCGGCGCCTTTAGACTTGTCTCAAATCCAGTTAAATCCAAAGTTAGACACTTTAGTAGAACTGTTGGCAGAAAATACACACAATGTCTGGTCAGCGGAACGTATAGCTCAGGGATGGACTTATGGTATCACTGAAGACCATCTAAACAGACGTAGCCCTCATTTAGTGCCCTATAAACTGGTGGATGAGATTATAAAGAAAGCCAATGTCGACACCGCCTCAGAAACGGTATATCATTTAATTACATTTATTTTCATAGAATTAGATGTATTTTCTAATATTTATAGGTCCGGACACTCATTGCTTATAGTTATAATCTGGAGGCGCCCACCGGTGATGCCTCTGATGCACAAGCATTACTAAACAAGGGCTCAGCTTTAGAAAGGAGTGATTTTCGGAGCTATAGAGCAGAGAAGACAAATGCCATCACATCTGGCAAATGGTATTTTGAGATTGAAGTCCAGACAATTGGGTTAATAAGGATCGGTTGGGCCTCTACTTCATTCTCACCCTCTTATGAATTGGGAGGCGATGAGCACTCGTACGCATTCGATGTCTGTAATGCCCGCAAAGCAACGGGTAATTCAATTGAATCGTTTGGAAAACAGGTTTGAAATTCTTTGTAATTATTTCTTAGAATAATTCTGTAAATTCTGTTCAATTTTAGGCACAGGTGGGAGATATCATCGGATGTATGTTAGATCTCGAGGACCGTACCATTAGTTTTAGTTTGAATGGTGAACTACTTTTGGATGTTGTCGGCGGTGAGTGTGCTTTTGCCGAATTACCGGCTCCCGATTCTTTCGGTTATGTGCCGGCCTTTACTCTCGGAAACGGACAGAGAATTAGACTTATGTTTGGTCAGGACATCAGTGCTCTTAAATTCTTCACTCTCTGTGGACTTCAAGTAAATATCAATTGAATTCTCTTAAAATTCTTCAGAAGAATAATTGAATTGTTTGTTCAATAGGAAGGATATCAACCGTTTTGTGTAAATATGAACAGAAATATGACGTTTTGGTACAATAAAGACGAACCAGTCTTTGAAGACATTAGAGAAGAGTCACAGATAGAAGTGATTCGTATACCGCCCGGAAGTGATTCATCGCCAGCCCTCAAAATAGTCCATAAACTATTCGAAACTCAAGAGAAGGCCTGTTGGGAGTTCCTTAGGCTCTCACTTCCGGTTACATGTCATGAAGACTTCATCGATGAGTTAGAGAAGAACACCCGTTGGGAAGAAGTCAAGCGTCGAATCAGACGTAACAAAACTGAGAGGGGATTCGGACATTCAGCACAACTTGAAAAGCATATGCTTCAGTCCGGTAGGCCTTCCTTTAAATCTATTTTATGTTAACCTATATTTTGAAATGTTTTCGAAGGCTTTTCAATATCTGATGTCAAAGATCTTCAGCGGACATACTCTGACGGTGAGGGCGAAGATGGAGGTGAGACGCCTACACCTCAGCCAATGGGCAATCAGTCGCCCTGGGCTTCAAGAAGACAGGGATCACTGACCAAAACAAAGTCATTCGACAACGAACTGAAAGTGCCGACAATGTTTGAGGCAAAGATAATGACCACCGCAGCCAACAAACGCACCACAAGTATGGATGCGCTCAACAAACTCAACAAAACGGGACAACCGCCTGAGCCAACAGATGCTGAACGAAAGATCAGGAGTAGGTCTCCCTTTAAGTTTTTCAGTAAAAAAGACGAACAAAAATCAAAACAGAAGCAAAAGATTGCCGGAAGAGCAGCCGAAACAGGAATGGATGGCCTAATGCCGCCAACCATTGCCATTAGCAACGCTTCTTTTAGAGGTCTGGCGCCTCCATACGCCGCAACTTCGAACCAATTTCTGTCTGGAGCCGGACCAGACAGAAGCAATAGAAGACCTACTCTTCCTGCGGGTCTGGGCTCAAGACGTAGCTCAAGAATTAAAATAGACACCGATTTACTGCCCGACGAGACAAACGATATGTTGGACAGCACTGTCTTGGATTTAGTCGATGAATACTTTTATGGCATCCGTATATTTCCCGGTCAGGACCCGTCGCACGTATTTTGCGGTTGGGTTACAGCAAACTTCAAACACTACGACAAGACATTCGATGCGTCCAAAGTCAGAAAAGTCACTCTTCAGGTGTGGGCAGAAGACGGACATCTCTCAGACTTTTTCGATCGACACAACTCTTATATTCTTAACGCCGGAGATCTTTACGCAGAAGTACATAAAGATGAAGCAATGCAGGGCTCCCGCTCTAATCAGGGTATGTTTGTCGGGTGTCATGTGGACACCGCTACCGGTATTCTTACCTTCACTGCTGATGGAAAGCTGACAAAACATAAGTACAGAATAGAGCCCGGAATCAAATTATTTCCGGCCATTATATTTGAGGCCACGAGTAAAGAGTGTCTTCAGTTTGAGTTGGGCCGAACTCCGACCACTCTTCCTCTTTCAGCAGCTATTCTGAAGACTAGTGAAAAGCATTTGATACCACAGTGTCCGCCAAGACTCAAAGTGCAATCTCTTCAGGCCTACCAATGGTCTCGAGTTCCCAACCAATCACTCAAACCTCATGCGCTCAAACTGTCGGACATTAGGGGCTGGTCTATGCTGTGCGAAGACCCGGTATCTCAATTAGTAGTCCACATACCAGAAGAGGACAGGAGTATTGATATTTTGGAGCTAATTGAATGCGAAAGGCTATTACAATTTCATGCGCACACACTCGGACTGTATGGTGCCTTATGTTTTCAGGGTATGTGCCCATACCTGAGCTTGAATTCTGATTTATATTAATGTATTGCTTACCACAGGCAACAACAGAGCGGCGCATATAATCTGCGGACACGTCGATGAAAAACAACTTCTTTATGCAATTGAATCGGAATACATGTCCGGTCCATTGAGGACTGGATTTACCGATTTGTTGATTGCATTACATCTCGATGTTAACGCAAACTCTAGAGGTCTGACCCAAAATGAGTTTATAGTTCCGGTCAACGATAGTCTGAAGAAGTTATACCAAAACGAAGCAATGGTTCACTCGATCTCATCCCTGGAATGTGTGTCCATCAGACCAGTCATGAAAATGTCTGAACGCGTCGACAAAATTGAGTCAATCAAAGACCTGTCCAGTCCTTACTTTCCGGTGGATGTCCTCAAACAGTTCGTTATGGAAGCGCTCGACGACGCTGTCAAGAAAGGCAATCGACCGAATCGGGACCCCATCGGTGGCTCCAATGAGAACTTATTCGTGCCATTAATTAAATTGGCGGACAAACTGCTGCTAATCGGGTGTATCACTGATCAGGATTTGGAGTGGATTCTTATTCTTATAGATCCCGAAACATTTGATGCCGACTATGACTTTAATGCAGAGCCCAGAATGAAAGGATTGATGCAAATGAGGTTAGATGAAGGCGTCAAACTGGAAATGTGTCATATTCTCCACCATTTACTGGACCTACAGCTCCGCCATAGGGTTGAGTCAATTATTTCTTTCAGCAGTAATTATGTCGGAGAACTACAGTCCGACCAATTGAGGCGTTATATTGAAATAAAACAGGAGGATCTGCCGGCAGCCGTGGCCGCCAAAAAGACTCGAGAGTTCCGGTGTTCACCACAGGAACAAATGAAGTCTATTCTCAATTTCAAAGATATTGAAGACGAATCTGAAGGCAGTCTTTGTGGCGATGAAATCAGAGAAAAATTGTTTAATCTTCACACAAAACTCATGAATCGGATCAAAGTGGCCACAGAAGAAGAATCAGATGATATGAGCGTTGATTCTGGCATTTCTATGGATGACGGAGAGAAGAGGTCCTGGTCTAAGAAGATCTTTTCTATTGTCAAAAGTGTCAAATCTATTGGACATAAGGTTTGCCAATAATTTCTATATATTCTTAGAATTTATTTATTTATTTTCATCTGATTTCAGGAGGAATTGGCTCCGGAGGAAGAAAAGCCGCCGCCAGAGGATGTGTTGACCAAAAAGATTGTGTCGACTGTCGTCAAATGGGCCGAAGAGACAGAGATAGAGAACAGGGAACTGATTCGACAAATGTTTCACTTATTGTTGAGATGTTATAATGGCGTCGGAATAATGATGGACGCCCTCCAGAAAGCGTATGTAATTAGCGATAAATCCACCGCAGATGTCGAACAGTTTGTTCTTCATCTTAATAAAGTCAGAGCTCTTTTACCCGTGCAAATGGGACCGGATGAGGAGCAGATAATGCGACACTCCTTATGGGTAATGGTCAACAACAGAGTCTTCTTCCAACATCCAGATCTAATTCGCATTCTTCGAGTCCACGAGAATGTGATGGACGTAATGATGAATACTTTGGGCAAACAAAAGGCACACTCAGAGGAAAAGATGTCGGACACCTCCGAAATGGTGGTCGCTTGTTGTCGATTCCTCTGCTTCTTTTGCCGGTCCGGTCGACACAACCAGAAGGCAATGTTCGATCACTTGAACTTCTTGTTAGAGCACTCGAATATATTGCTGTCTCGACCATCACTGCGAGGAACAGCTCCACTGGACGTCGCCTACTCTTCACTTATGGAGAACTCTGAGTTGGCGTTGGCTATGAGGGAACACTATCTCGAAAAGATTGCCATTTATTTATCCCGTTGTGGTCTGCAATCGAATCAGGAACTCATAGACAAAGGCTATCCAGACGTAGGCTGGGATCCGGTCGAAGGCGAACGTTATTTGGATTTCCTTCGATTCTGTGTTTGGGTTAACGGAGAGTCAGTCGAAGAGAACTCCAATCTTGTCATCAGATTATTGATTAGAAGACCAGAGTGTTTGGGACCAGCGCTTAGAGGCGAAGGACCGGGACTTTTAGCCGCCATTAAGACTGCAATTCAAATGTCTGATAAGATAACTGCCGAAAGAGAGGGGAAGATAGCCAGAGGTGAGGCCAAGGAAGACGATGAAGACTATATCGATATGGGAGCTGCTATTCTTAGCTTTTACTGTGCTCTCGTCGATCTATTGGGTCGATGTGCACCTGAAGCCACGACAATAGCACTTGGAAAGAATGAATGCATTCGTGCTCGAGCTATATTACGATCACTCGTCCCATTGGAGGATTTGGAGGGCGTCCTATCCCTAAGATTCACACTTCAATCGAGTACTAAATCTGGTAATTATTACAATTATTTTTAGGAATTTTTAGGAATTCACATAAAAATTATTATTTTGAAGGTAAGACAGATATGCCGACAGCTCTTCTGCCCGGACACAAGCAATCGGTTGTTCTTTTTCTCGAACGGGTTTATGGTATTGAAAATCAAGAGACGTTCTTCCGATTGCTTGAAGAAGGATTTTTGCCTGACCTGAGGGCGGCCACAATGTTGGAGACCGTAGATGGAGGCGAGAGTGAGATGTCGTTAGCTTTGAACCGGTATTTGGGAAATGCTGTCTTACCTCTACTTATTAAGCACCACTACTTCTTCTCCAATGCCGACAATTGGGCCAATCTATTGGATGCCACTCTGCATACGGTCTACCGTTTGGCCAAAGTCAAGATTCTGACCAAAGGACAGCGCGAATGTGTTTCCGATTTTCTGGTATTTATAATTAGTATTTGAATTGAATTTATTTATATTAATCGATAATTTGATGGAACGGTAGGTAAGCCTTACCCATGAAATGCAACCTTCAATGCTGTTAAGACTTCTGCGCAAACTATGTAACGATGTGTCGGTTCTGACCGAATACACAACCGTTGCCTTACGTTTACTAACACTTCACTACGAAAGATGTTCCAAATATTATTCCAGTAGTGGACAGGTTTCTTATGGCTCGGCATCTGAGGAGGAGCGCCGGCTAACAATGATGTTGTTCAGTAATATTTTCGACTCATTGGCCAAAATGGATTACGACCCTGACCTCTTCACACAATCACTGCCATGTCTGACAGCCATTGCGGCTGCTCTTCCACCCGACTATTCTATGACTTCTTCCTATTTGGATGACATCGTCCACAAAAATGGTAAGAAAATCACTTAATTCACGTTTTATTCATTTTTTGTATAATAGGTGCGACCGATGGTCCCTACGTTCCGGAACCGGTCAACATATCGGGTGTTATCTTATCCACAGAATTGCTTAATTTGGTGCAGAAGTTCTCTGAGCACTACCATGATGCCTGGGGCTCACGCAAGTTCGAGAATGGCTGGCAATATGGCGAACAGTGGGTGTTCAGGAAAACTCATCCTCGACTCAAACCATACCATCTTTTGTCGGACAGAGAGAAGGAGAGATACAAAGAGCCCATTAGAGACGCACTCAAAGCTCTGCTCGCTTTGGGATATAAAGTATTTTATATTTTAGTTCGGTTTTGTCTAAATCTGTCCACTTTTGACAATTAGGTGGAACAGTCAGAGTCAGGACAGGGAACACTTCAACGGCAGGCCTCGCGAATGGATTTGGGCAATCAGTCGATTTCAATACAGGACTATAATCCACAACCGGTTGATATGGCAAACCTGACTCTCAGCAGAGATATGCAGACAATGGCTGAGCGATTGGCTGAGAACGCACACGACATGTGGGCCAAACAGGCCAAAGAAGAAAGTGAAGCACTGGGGGGTTGTATTCATCCACAAATGGTATAAATATTATATATTTCTATTTTTGGTAAATGACTAGAATTTCTATATTAAGGTTCCATACGATCTGTTGACGGACAGGGAGAAGAAGAAAAATAGGGAACGGTCTCAAGAATTGTTAAAATTCTTACAGTTTGAAGGATTCAAAGTATTTCGGTATGTCTTTATGTTTTAAATGTATTTCATGTGATTTTTTAGAAATCAATTTTTGATAGTTTTCTTTATTCGCTTCTTTAGATTCTTTTTTTCTTATGAACTCTTTTTTTTCTTCTGTCCGTCCGTTCCCTTCAATTAATTTTCTGCGCTTTTAATGCATACTATCATTCCGGGCATAACTCTATTCTGTCCTCCGTGTGCCATTACTAACATTACCTGAAACCAGTGTTGATAACGTTCCCTCCAATGGTCTAAGAATGAGGTTGGGTTCAGTCAATGTCGATGGTTCAGGAATGCCGACTCAGGCCAACGATTGCCGATTCGCCTCTTCATTGTTGGAGAAACTGTTGCACTATTTGGACATCGCGTCGATGAGTCTTAAGCTACTTAAGCCGTCGGCCAATCACTCCCGAAGAATATCATTCAAACAGTCTTCACGTGACGCCAAGTTCTTCAGTAAAGTAGTTCTTCCACTAATGGAAAAGTATTTCACAGCACAGAAGGTTTTCTTCTTGACCTCATTAACGGCCACCGCTGGCTCTGCTGTGGTCAACGCTGGTATCGCTACCGTTCGGGAGAAGGAATTGGTGGCCAATCTGTTCTGTAAATTAGCGTTTTTTCTCCGTTCGAAGCTTTCAGTCATCGGAGTCGACGCAAAGATATCTGTCCGCTGTCTTCAGGTATATATTGTTTTTTGTCTAATTTATATTTATGTCTAATTTAAAGATTCCATTCCCAATGAACAGGTGCTGATTCAGGCCACTGACGCCCACACAATAGTCAAGTATTCGCCGGACTTCATCAAGACCTCAATGTTGACGTTTTTCAATCACGCGGCCGATGACCTCTCTACCTGTGTGTTTAACCTTCAAAACGCCCGATTCTGTCACATTAGGGGCACTACAATGAAGACGTCCTCATCACTCAATTATATACAACTAGTCCTCATACCTGTACTCACATCTATGTTCGATCACTTAGCGGTCAACGACTTTGGATATGACCTATTGCTGGATGATATACAGGTTGCCTGTTATAAGATACTTAACTCACTCTACACTCTCGGCACTAAACATAATGACCTGACCTTAGGTCGAAAGTTCATAAAATCAGAGTTAGACAGACATCGCTCTCAAATTGGTTCGTATTATTTGAAGAAAATTCTTCCAAATTTACAGTAAATTACATTAACTATTGTTTAGGTAACTGTTTGGGAGCGTTCGCCTCTACCTTTCCGGTGGCTTTCCTGGAGCCACATCTTAACAAACAAAACAAATATTGTATTCACGGAAAATCTGAGGAACACTCACTCGAAGCGCAGACCGTTTTGTCAGATTTGGACGCATCGATGCCAACACTGGACGACCTGATGGCACACATCGACAAATTTGTCAACTCTTCCGTCAAATATAGCGCCGAACCGCACACTATTGATGTGATATTACCGATGGTGACCAGTTATCTGCCATTCTGGTGGTCACAGGGACCCGACAATGTGAATGTGCCTGGTGAAAATCATGTTACCATGGTCACCAGCCAACATTTGAATAATCTCTTGAAGAATGTTCTCAATCTGGTTCGCAATCACATTGGAGTGGGTGGCGCGCCCTGGATGGTAACCATTGCTGGACACGCGGGACAGATAATCATCAATTCATCTGAAGAACTTCTAATTGATCCGGTGATGCCATTGGCGCAGAAGATCTGTAGCCGAGCAGAGGCTGCCTATCATAGAGAGGATATGATGAGAGGTTATCTCAAGTCTGCCACTGAAGACACCTCCTCTGTTGAAACTGAATTGCAAGAAGAGTTTGCACTTCTGGCCAGAGATGTCTACGCCTTTTATCCGCTTCTTATAAAATACGTCGACATTCAAAAAGGTTTTATCCGATCGTTATTTAAATTCTTTGCAAATAATTTCTGTAATTTTGATTATCAGGTCATTGGCTGAAGAATAATATACCGGAAGCCCATAAAGTTTACCACAATGTGGCCACGATTTTCGATATTTGGT
>JAQGCE010000265.1:0-14210 GCA_034699185.1 Eupelops torulosus
GGCAGGATATTCAAGAGGACAGTACTCCCTTTTTAATTTAATGACTTTTGTAATATTGAAGAATTCTGAAGGTCTCAAATATTTAGGATTTTAATAAAAGTGTGAAACAAAATGATTTGATTTAATTAATTATAACATAAAAGTGAATAATCTATTCACTAAAACAAATACTAAACTTCGTATTTCAACAAATTCTTTTCTTATCGATAATTTTATTTAAAGTTATCTAGTTAAATCAAACATTTTACTATTGATGAAAGGAATAGTAAATAATCAACTTGATTAAACACTTTATACAAGCCCAAGAACATATATGTATGCCATATAATGTTTTGTTCCCAAATTGTTTGAAATTTTTAAATTTAAATAAAAACTTTACAAAATATTTACAAAATCTATAAAATCGACAAAATTTATATAACTTTCTAAGAATATAATCGAACAGAAATGTGGAATATTCGTGGTTACAAACAATTGTCTTATGAGGAATAATTATTTTCATTTTAATTCCTAGGATTTCTTAAATAGTTTGAAGTGATTTTTTTTATCAATGATATATATATATTAAATTATTGTTTGATTTTATTGTATTTTCTATGACTTAATTATATTAAAATATCTATTGAATGAATCAAATTATTATTTTAAGGTTTTTTAATGCTCTTCAAAACTTAAGCAATTAATTAATTAAATAAATTATGAAAAATGTATTTAATGAGAAATTCAAAAATGTTTATCAAGATTTGTTCCAAGTTTAAAATATAATTAGTTTTAGGTTTAAAAAATTGATTTTTGAGCTTAAAATTCTTCATTTCTTTGAAGCCATACTTTTATTGAATAATTAACCAAAAGTTTAATTAACTTAAATAATAGGAAGATTCTAATAAAAAAGGGCTTAACATAAGAAAAACGTTATTAGTTTAAAGAGAAATTCGAAGATTCTTAAGATTCTTTGTCTTCCTAACATTCTTTAGCCATTCATAAGGGAGTTGTCTATTTGGACGGCCTTCACATTTACCAGCTTTTAGTTTATAAATATTTTATTAGTTTGGCTTAAAATATAGGCACAGAATATAAGAGAACATCTCAACGCAAACACATATTAATAAATGAGGAAAATATTGATTGAAATACCATTTGTCTAATCTCTATACTAATTATTGGTCTGAAAACCAGATTTACGACTAAAATCGATATCATTTTATTCACTAAATATTAAGTTATAATTCAGTTCTTTAAGCAAATGATTTGGTTATGACTTGTGTTCAAAACTATTCTATGAAAAACTTGTTTATATGTAAATTTGAGAATAATTTTTCAACTTTTATGTCAAAGATTTAATAAATTTGAAAATAAAGTTAAAATTCATCTAAATTTAAAATGGATAGAAAAAAGTTAACTATTATCATAATTATCGTATTGATCCTGTTAAGTTTATTAATGTTGATGTCATATATAAATGCAATTAAGACAACAGAAAATGATTGGTTGTTAACACTTTCCAAGACATTAAATATTAGTTTTGTGGTTATTATGATCTTAAGTCTAATAATTGGTTCAATGATTTATTATTTATGTATTATTCATATCGAGGACCTCAACAAACAGTGTTATATCAATTTGAGTGTATTTTTCGTTTCATTATTTCTTATAATTGTCTTCATTATCGCCGGAAGTCTTGTGGAACATAAGAGCGTTCGAACGGACGACCACTTCCTCAAGACTTTAATCAACTTTTTTCTTCTGATCACAGCTCTGATAATTGCTTTGTCGGGAGTTCTCATTCTAACTATTTTCATAATGAGCTGCTTCTGGTGTCTTCAGGTCAGAGCTAAGAATGCATTCAGAGGTTCCAATGCTAATGAATTGCGATCTCTTAGTATTTAATGTTTTATTCAATTTATGTGACTTTTATTCCATTAAATGTAATAATTTATTAATAAATTTGTTAATAATTTAAATAAACAATACTTTTTAGATTAAAAACCATAAAAACATTTGACTTAATGTCAGAAACTTATTATATATATATATATATATATATAAGACTTAATTTATTGTTTATTAATAAATAGATTTAATACCGAAAACATTTTATTCTCCAATGAATTGAATTTGTTTTCAATACTTTTCTCCAAATCAGACACTTTTTGGTCAATATATTGACACAAATAATCATTGTTTTGGTCAAAAACGCGATTCTTATGGCAAAGACATTTACAAATCGATTCTTCAGATGCGTTGCTTTGTTTCTCATTTATGACCAAAAGTGGATCAGATTTATCCGAAACGGTTCTAGTCTTTGGCAAAATATCATCGTTTTTAATGACACTTTCATCAGAGGTTCTAAGTTTAGATAATTTATGGATCAGATCATCAGAAGATCTATTCTGAGAAGAATTGGCAAACATTGATATCATGTTTAAAATGGGTGCAAAACTTGAAACATCTTCCGAAGTAATGACAGGCTTTCTCTTATTGCGAATCAGTTTAACAACTAATCCATAGATCCACAACTCTTTGAAACCTTTTAGGGTTAATGTTATCTCTTGTTGTGTTTGAGTGAACTTATAATCACTTTTAAACATCGAAAGGCCCTCCAATTCTTCGACAAGTCTTCAAAAAGAAAAACAAATAAGAAATACAAAATAAATTTTATAATAAATGAATTACTCATTGATTAAAGTCATTATATATTCATTGGTTCCGTTGCCATGAATTTCGATTACTTTCGCCGAACATAACATCGAAAATGAGTGGATTTGTGTAATAAATTGTTCGTCGGTTTCATCCTTTGTTTTGATTATTAATTTGCATTGTTTTGAGTTTTCATCCGATTCTGTAATCGGTTCCAAAAGTTTAACACAATTTTCATAACTTTCAAGAAGTGTTTCGATGTCTTCATTGTGTCCTAAATATTAAAATAATAAGAAAAGCCAAACAAAAAGTTACAAATTGAGTCCAAACCCGAATCACTTGCATTTTGGTCACTATTGTCATCAACTCTAATCAATTTAACAAAAAGACAGGAATCGATTGTTTTAGAGGACACCCAATCGGCTGATATACCAATTGATTGCATAATTAAATTAAATTAAATTAAATTAAAACTAAAATTTCAGATAAATATTTAAAAATTTCTAAAAATAAAGAGTAAACAAAAGTTTATAAACAAATTACGAAACTCTTGTTTTGTATGCTATCTATCGTTACAAATGGCAACTAATTCTCAAGTGAACTGTCATTTATTGCAAATTTATAAAAGTATCAAGCAACTTTTTCGACAATGAAATATCTACATAGATGCTCCAAATTAATCGATATCTTTTTGAAACAAATATTTATTTAATATTCATTTAAATTACATTTAATAATAGAAATAAAAATAATAACGATATAAATGATCTGAAAATATGTCGAGTATTAAAAATTGTTTAATAAAGTTATAAAAATAATAAATATAGAATAGTCTCCGAAAAAGTCCAAAAAACTAGTCCCTTCCTGCTCCCTTTGCTATATTTCAATTGTCAGTCCCTTTCCAGCCCCTTTAAGGGACCAAGGGACTGAAAGGGATTAAGGGACTAAATTTTCGGAGACTAATATAGAAATATAGATTCTATATAAATTATATAATATAATAGACTTTAATTGTAATATAATTAAAAATAATCATTATTTCAATAGAAAGAAAAATATATTTTGATTTATAAAATGAGTAAACTTTTTGTTACAAAACTATTTTAAATTCAATAAAAAATGACTTTTTGTTCGAAACACCAATTTATCGGTCATTTAATTCGTTTCTGCAATTAATTTAATTGTGGTTTGAGTTTATGTGGGAACAGGTTTTATGACAAACAAAATAACAGTAAATAACAGAACACTTGCACTGAAGAAAACAATTTCAAACTCCAACAAAATAAATGAGTCGTTCTCAAGAAGTGGTCCCAAAATGAATGGCGTGAAGAGCGTCAGACTCGCACTCGAAAAGATCAAAATTGTCGATATCTTGTCATTTATTTTGATGTACTGTTCGGCGAAAGCAAATATTGCGGGAAATACAGCAGAAAAGCCGAACCCAATGACGACATTTCCCAACCAAATGAGTCTATCAGATGTCTGACCCAAATACAAAATAATCAGTGCAACAAATATCAGGAAGAAGTGGTAACTTATCATAATCTTTGGTTTCAATTTAATGGCAATGAAAGCACTGACACATCTACCGATTGTAAAGCTCGAGGCCATAATTGAGAAAATTTCCGCCGATTCTGAAGCACTTAAACGAAGTTTTATAAACTGATAATAAGTGGAAGAGTACCCAAAGTGGGCCAACTCTAGTGTTGTATAAGTGGCCAAAAATATCGCTATCAATACTATATTTAAACGACGATCTCTTCGGGAACTCTCTGTATCTTCAATAATATGAGTGGTTTCTGTGACATCACTTCTTTGGACATTGAAGTTCTCGACACCGAATAAGTTGTCGACTGAATCCTTTCGTTTAAGAAGTTTAGAAAACTCGTAGCGTTTGACGAAAAACATAATCAATAAAACAATTGGTATTAAACACTGAACTAATCCATTGACCATAAAAGGTATCTTAAGTAAAGCTCTTCTGTCCACTGATTTGTTGATATCTGTTGTGGTAATAGTGGACATCGTTGTTGTTATTGGAATCATTGTTGAATTCGGTGACAACTCTCCTGTCAGATAAGGTTTTACCAGAAGTGGCGCTAAAATACAGCCCAAGCCGTACATGAATTGGGAAAACTGGAGAACTGCTGGACTTGAGTTCTGCCAGATCTCAATGAGCCAGACACCATTGGCGGCATTCCAGGCTCCTCCACCTGATAGTGTCACAAATGAACACATATAGAGTACAAACAAATTGGGTGCGAATGGCATCAGAGCTATGGCTATACTTATAGATAAAAGTAAAATAATTAAAGTGATTTGTCTATTGATTCGTTTGTAAAGAAAGCCAAAGAGTGAGCCGCACAGGTAGCCAATAGATCCGAAAGTATTGCTCACTGATATGTTTTTCATTGATGAATCGAAAATATATTTCATGTCAACCATTGTCGGGTAGAATATACTGGCGGTTATACCAAACGCCAAATTGTTGAGGAATATGCATAACGTATACACATATTTGTCCCAATTATGGCACGACTTTTCACTTCTGTTCCTCTCATTATTAGTACTGATTCTATAACTCACTTGAATTTCATCCTTTTTTGCCATCTCTTCACTCAAAACAATTGATTTATAATACAATTAAAAGAATTGAAGCATATTTTTGTTGAAAATATTTAGTTAAGAACTTTTAAAATTGAGCATGCTACAATCATAAACAAACATTGAAATGGAGATACTTTATGGTGGTGTTGCACATTGGGAGCACTCATTCAATTAATTGGTGATATTTTGACATTTTTTTGGACAAACATAACCCAAATATTCAGTGAATAAATATAATTATCTTTCACTGAATTGTTGTTAAAATTGAGAAATTAAACGAAAACTGAATTATCATTGAATTGAAACGAATTGTATCTCTATTTACAAACAAACATAATATTAACAAAAGTAAACTCAACTTCGAGTCCAACTATTTTTATTGTGAAAAAGGTTGTTGTGTTGTCACGAGTGGTTGGACCAGTATTTCGTTTCCTATCCCTCACCACTCCTCCACCATTCATATTGTGTTACATAAAGCCATTCATTGACTTACATATCGAGTTCTCTATTGATCTGAGGCTTAAGTTTCTCAAAAGTTATTCACACTTTTCCTTTCATTTAATTGATTTGAGTTCAGATTTTATTTCAATATTTTTTATAAAGTGAGCAAGCTGGCTTTGACTCTTACAAATTTCAAATTGTCAGATGACCCGGAAAACTAAGAATTCGTAATAACATTCTTAAGTGTTTTCAATTCAAAAGATAAAACTTATCTTATTGTTAATAAACTTGTCAAAACTTCTGGATATATTTATTGACCATGGAAATATTTTAAAATTTAGTAAATAAACAAGATAAAACTTCGGAAATTATTATTTTAAGGAGACAGGTCAAGACAATATTTAAGGAAAAGACGCTTAAAATATAATCACTAGGTAACTCAAGCTATAAAAAGTTGCAAATTTAAACAATTATGTTATCAATGTTAAACAAAATTTGATAACAGAATGACATTGATATAAACAACATTAAGTTTGTAATAATATATTTTCAAAAGAAGGATAAAAATTTAATAAAAAAACAGTTCATTTACGTCGAGTTCAGTGATCACTAAATGAAATATTTTTCAATTAACAAAATAAATGGATTTAATTAATATTTGCCAAAAGAAAAAAAACAATAGTTTTGTCAAATTCTAGTCTAAAACTGTCAACAAATAAATTTCAATGATTTAAAGTTAATTTGGAATTCTAACAATACTTTTTTTTGTATCCAGTCTTAAATAATAGTCTTGAAAGTTTAAATCTAGCTTAAATAAGGATATTTCTAAATGAAAATTTTATTATTTGTATAGGACCAGTGATGTTCAAAGTAAGAGGTCCTGGGGTTATATTATTGTAGTTTTTATGAATTATTTAGAATAATATTTTCATTTTAATCATTGAAATGAATTTTATTCTAATTATTTAAACTAAAAATTGCTTATTTCAGCCAAAATTTCATCAAAAATCCTATATTAATATTTTAATAAGTTTTTGACTCTAGCAGGTGTTACTGCCTTTTTAAACAAAAAATATGAAATTGGATAAAATTTAGATTTAATTTAATTTATTTAATCAGAATTTAACTTTATGTTAACAGTTAACAGAAAGGACTGAAATGGGGTTTCCATTGCCTTTGGAATTTTTTTCATCGTTTGGGTTTTAAGAGAATTTAGAACCCTTTCCTCATCCCTTAAATAAAACCTAAGATTATGGAGAATTTGAATTTAGAAAATACTAGCTTTCAATTGTGAGAAATCACATCTGATTTCTTTAGAATTTTGTTTATCCAAATTAAGAGATATAATGAATGAAAAGAATAACTAAAAGTTAATTAATAGATAAGTCATAAAAATTTTGTATTTAATTAAATAAAATGTTCAAAACTTTATTTATTTTACTATTTTTGACGCCATTTATCTTCGGCTTAAACCACAAACAATTAGTCGATTATGCGGTCAAACAATACTCGCGTCTAAATCATACTCTGAAAACAGGAGTTCAGTACCCATCAGAAGGACAGCCAACCTCAGACCATTGGAGAGTCACTTCAGGAGTTAATGGTCAGTGGACGGCTGGTTTTTACCCAGGTGTAATATGGCATTTATACAATTTGACAAAAAATGAGCAATGGAAGAATTTGGCTATAAAAGCAACGGATAGTATGTATAAGGATCAATTCAAAACTGACACACATGATATTGGATTCATGATTATGTGTTCCTATGGCAATGGTTACCAATTCACTAAGAATGTCAGTTATCCTAAAATTATTGTGAATGCGGCCCACAGTTTGGCCAAAAGATTCAATCGTAAGGGAAATTAGTAACGAATAAATTGAAGTCAATTTGATAGCACTTATTGATTATATCTCCAAACTATAGCCAAAGTTGGGTGTATTCGTTCTTGGAATAATCACCCTGGCACCTCATTTTTGGTTATAGTTGACAATATGATGAATTTGGAACTCCTATTCAAAGGATTTGAATTAACTGGTAATAGGACCCTGTACAATATGGCGGTATCGCATGCAAACAGAACCAGCAAATCTCATATCCGCAAAGACTTCAGTAGTTTTCACATTGTTGACTTTAATAACAAAACTGGTCAAATCATTCGTCAATATCAGGGTCAAGGCTATAATGATAATTCCACCTGGGCAAGAGGTCAGGCCTGGCTCATTAATGGCTACACTACAACATATAGATTCACAAAATCCAAGCACTTCTTAGACATAGCAGAAGGTTTGTCCAATTACTTTATAAATAATTTACCAGAAGATGGTATCCCTCTCTGGGATTTCAATGTACCCAAAGAGAAATATCATTACATTCCTCGCGACACATCTTCGGCGGCGATCGCAGCGTCCGGTCTCTTCCAATTGTATGGCTTCACCAAAAACCAAACGTATCTGAAAACTGCGAATAAAATAATGGAATCGTTATCTTCTGATAAATATCGAGCCGATGGCAAACCGGTCTATAAACTACCAGCTCTTTTGGCGAACGCAACTTCCGCTGGACCTAATGCTGCTCATGGTAAATCGGATTTGTCTATTATTTATGCCGATTACTATTTCATAAAAAGTTTTAAAAATGTTCTTTAATTTAAATTTAAATTTATATTAAAGATAAGTCGATTAAAAATTCATTTAAAAAAACATAAATCCTTTCATTCATTCGTATTTTGTATGTTCAGCCTTTTTTTAACAAGGTCAACATAAAAACATCTCTTTCTGATTGCGAGTTTGGTCATCTCAATTTAGAATCGATTTAACATGTCACTTTTGAACATGGCACTTTCTTTCGGAGGCCTCTATTGGCTTAAACCAGAAATTCTTTTGAAATATTTTTCAACAAATATTTAATTAAATTGAGGTTTTGGTAGTTTTTAGCACATATTTAAATAGCAGTAAGAATTTTTTACTTGTTCAAAACTATTAAATGATATCAATCACTTTTGTATTATTAGGAGACAAATTGCCAGACCTAATAATCCAAGGCTTCATTTGCAAAAGATTAACGAAGACTGCAAATGAGAGGTCGAAACATGTCTTATAATAACATCAAATAGTTTTGATCAAGTAAAAAATTCTTAGTCATTTGAAAATATTTATTTCTTTGAATTTCTTTTAATAACAACTTTTTAATGACAATAAATGATATTTAATTCTTCAGATAAATACACATAAATAGCAGTGAAGACAAAGACTTAAATTCATAGACAATAAAAACTCATTCAATCAAACAATTAAGAAATCTCTGAAATATTTTCGAAATCATTTATATTTGTTTCGATAAATTTAATCCAAAATAAAATTATTAAAACTATATTCAATTGAATTAATTATTGACAAAATAGTTGTCAAATTAATTATTTATATAATTTTTAATACAATTAAAATCAATAATTATAATAACTTATAATAAAAACTGAACTCAACTTTTATTACTCGAATTAATGGATTTTAAACTGAATTCGACTTTTGTTTTACTTAAAAAAAAAGACTTAATTTATATAAAATCGCAATAATTTATAGTAAAACAAAACAAATGATGTTTTAAAGGAAAAAATTATTTATTTAGTGAATAGAAAAACGTTGAGAAAAATTATATCTGAAATCAAAAATAAGACAAAATATTAGTAAAGTATTTGGAAATATAATTGATTTCAAGAATTTAATACATTATCGATCTCTTCGTCGCCACTGACTTCACCGAATTCAATGATATCTTCGTCCTCCTCTTCTTCGCCGAAAGTGACGGTGTCGTTGATTTTGGCCGACTCTGGAAGTTCTCCATAAGACTTAAGATTTCGGGCCTCATCCGGATTGTACTTCAATATTACGTCTGCCTTCGCGTCCTGATAGTCACGCAAACCTACCAGGATTATGTCGCCCTGATTTATCCAAACCTAATTTGTTTAATTAATACCCAATTTAGTTATTTTTAACATTAATTCAGATATCATTGATTGGTGTAATCACTGACTAATCAAATGCTAAACAATTTATAAACAAATAACTATTGTTTAAAATCCAAAAACTAAACAAATATTTGAGACAATCGTTGAGTGAATTATAATTTTGTAAACAATTATGGATTGAAATTAAATAAAACTAATGATTACTTTTTTGCGGAGTTTGCCTCTAATATGACACAAACGTTTGATACCATCAAAACAGAGCGCTTCTAACCGTCCATTTCCTAACATTTTGATAACCTGTGCGTACTCTACATCCATAAGAAGTAACAAATATTTAAATTAAATTAATTAAAATCAAATCAAATCTAAATTAACAGAAAATTTTAAATGAAGTAAATATTAAAATCTAATGAAATAAAATGATTTATAGCCTAAAGTTAAGTATAATTTGAGAGAAGGATAGGTATGAGATGAATGTGCAGACCCTGTCCGTCCTCCTTGAAGACCAATTCACGTTTTTCGGTTTCGTTTTCATTCTTTCCACGTCTTCTGTTCTTTCCTCCCTTTCCTAAAGAAGATAAACGATTATAATTTGAAAACAAATCAATAAATTAGTCAATAAATACCCTTATTTTTAGGCATAATTCAAATAAAGATTAAAACTTTTGATTAATTGACTGAAACTGTGATTAAAATCAAATTGCGTTCAATTCAATGACACAAAACGTGTGGACAATGTTTTTGTCTGCAAAATGTCACTCAAACCACTCGTTTACTACTTTTGATACTTTTTGTTGTCATAGTTTCTGTAGTTTTGAGTGACTCAGAGGCTATGAAAAAGGGCTTTCTATTGGCCCGATCAACAAATTGATGATGTAAACTTTCATGTTTATTTACAAGATTGTTCTTGTTAATTCAGGGTTTTACAGCAACCGTTTGTTCTTTTTAAAGTCAATATACAAATTTTCAGCTAATCCTTCACTAATTTTGTTTTATTATAAATTTTAAGATGAATTTTAAACATATTTAAGAACAGAATTTAATATTAAAATTAATTGACATTATTTATGTCATAACTCATAAGCAAATCATTTGCTGATCAAATTCAACCATAAAAAGTACAGTAACTGCTATTTAAAATTAACTTGTTCATTAATACAACTCAATTCAGTGGAAGAAACCAATTGAATTTTCAAGCTAACCAAGGATATTTTTAGATTTATTAACACACAGGAAGTTATTTTATTTGAAATAATACTTTAATTGAAGAAAACGAGTGTTTACTGTAGTCTATGATAGGAATCATACGATCATTAAATTATATAAAATAAAATAAAATAAAACAGTATCTAATTTAAAGTCAAGGGTTTGTCCGCAATTATGTCTTTTATTTACCGAAGCGTTATATCAGCGGCCGATAAGTTTGTGCCGCCAGCACTGCGTCCAGTGTGGGAACATCCGGCCGGACCTAAGACTGTGTTTTTCTGGGCCCCTATCGTTAAATGGGTATTAATTCAATGATTTTAACCACTTTTTATATATAACTGATTATTATTAACTCAAATGAAGGGTTTGGTTATTGCAAGTATTTCAGATATTCAAAGACCTCCCGAGAAGTTATCCCCCGCACAAACAGGTTTCTTATTCTTCGCTTTATTCAAGAGTTGAGTCAATAGTTTAAGATAATTGTCTTCTTTAGGATCATTGGCGGCCACCGGTGTTGTTTGGTCCCGATATTCATTGGTGATTAAGCCCAAGAACTGGAGCTTGTTTTCGGTGAACGCATTTGTGGCCACTTCTAATCTCTACCAATTGTTTAGGATTTTTCAGTACCGAAGAAGTCTTAAGAATAGCCCAAAAATAGAAAATTGAATATAATTTAATGAATTTTAGGATAAATTGTTGATTAATTTATGTATATTTTTTGATCGGAATCTGTTTTTGACTCTTAATTAGTTATTTTTATTAATTATTTTGATTCAGAATTCTTTAAACAAATTTCTTATTTATCTCAGAATTTGTTGATTTGTTAACAAAACATAAAATGAATTTATTTTTAAATAATAAGTAGTTTTCGGAAATTTTCCTCCAATTCATTAGATTTTTCTCAAATGCCATCTGTTTTACAATTCATTCATAAATTAATTTTTAATTGAATTTTGATTAATAATTAATGAAAATAATGGCGAAAATATTTGTTGTATTCTTCGGTCTTTTGCTTAAATGTGAGTTTTATTTCAATTATTTTCATTTCAATACTTTATCTCTCTTTTAATTTTAAGCCATTAGTGTTAGGGGAGGGTGTGTTGCCGGTGGCTGTGATCCAAATGATCCGAATTCCTTTAGTCTGACGATTCAGCAAATGTGCGAATTAGTACCAGACAAGGGTACCGGCCTCAGAGATATCGTTCGGGTCTACTATAATCCAGTTCTTCAGATGTGTCTCCCCTTCTCCTGGTCTGGAGAGGGAGGGAATGCCAATAGATTTGTTTCAATAAAGAATTGCTATGAAATATGTCATCCCTCAGACCCGGGTATAAGGAAACTAACCGGAAGTGGAATTCGTGCGTATCTCACAAAGAGATTGCCTCCGAAACACTGCAGTGGCAATAGAGAAGGTATTCCAGAATTAGGTATTCCTCCAATTGTCCAAAGTAAGAGCAAAGAGGAGAAACAACAGGAAGAAGAAGCGAAAGTGGGAAGGGATGTCGTCATAAGACAGATGAAACATCCATACGACCCCTCAAAGACATTGACAATCGTACAGCCGGTTAAGTATTTGATAAGAGATACCAACGAAAAGCCAAGGGTTATAATTGAAAAACACATCCGACACGTACCCACTTATGTGATGCCACAGGTGCAGCCACCCTACCAATCACCATACCTGCCCCCACCCCAACAAATGCCACTATTTGATGATCAAGGTCTCACTAACATATATCTCAAATGATTTTATTTTAATTCCAATGGTTTTATTCAAATAAATCGATAAACAAATATTTCTTACAGTTTATAAATTATTGCTCTTAATTGTATCATGTAACATTCAAAGCAAATTATTCAAGTTAATTTTAACAAATTCAATAAACTTAAATATTTTGATAATTTGCCGAAAATAAACTTTTGTTAAATGAATTAATTGAATGATTAAAGCGAAATATCTAACATCAAAATCAAATTGATTTCGTCAAATATCACCATGCTAATAATGATCATAATGCAAATGTCGAGTATAGTGACTCAATTTGCTTTCAAATAGTCTTAGAAAGTGTTGAAAATTCTCTTCTAATATAAAATATTTGTATTAATTAAAGTTGTATTTATTGATTAAATATATTTTTAATTAAAGTTTGCAAGTTGCAATTATAATTCCTTAATTTGCTTATTGTCGATAAATTAAACTGGTATAATTGACTAATTTGTTCAAGGTTATTAAGTGATTTCTTTATAAAAACAAAGCCATTCAATCTTATGTCTTAACACCTAATTGAATTAAGCTTGTTCATCCTGTTCGTTTTGAAAACAAGATTACACGAGTGTATAACTGTGTGAATAAGTCAATGAAAAAGTAATTCTACCGAACATAATATAATTAGATTTAAAAAATAATAATAGATTTGTTCGACATTTAACGTCATCATAACTCTGTCTGGTTTTGGAGCCAATCAGTGGTCAGATTCTTGTTGTGAACGCAGATTACAACAAAATGTTTTTTAGACCAATGTTTTCAATCAAATATTAAGAATATTAAGTATAATATATTTGATTTCCATTTTGACGAAAAAACAAAAACTCATTTATAATAATCAATGAAATAAATGTATTAATCTTAGGCCCACTCTATTATAATTTCATTAATGATATTTTAAAATTTCCAAGTAGCTTTATAATTTGACACCTCTCATATTTCTCTAATTCCAGCAAAAAAAGTATTGAATATACCATGATTAAATTAAATTTAAGTATTAATAGAATAATTTTATTGTTTAAAATAATTCCAATAAATCGATTCTAATTATAGAAGTTGTCGGACACTCTCCTCTCTTCTCGACTTCACCATTAATCCAGACATAGCCAAGAAGTGTCTGCCCAACCCCCCTGATTTTTGGAGCGTCAAAAGGACCCTCCTCGCGCGGCAGTAAATTTTCATTTTAATAAAACCCCTCCCGTAACCCCCTCCCTTAGAATTTTGGCCGAAAATCAGCCATTTTCCTATAGCTGACCCCCTGGAGCGGCCGAGCTTGGCTATCTCTGGATTAATCCACTCCATTCAGCTATTAATCCTTGAACCTTATTAGCTGTTCATTGGATAAATAAAAATATATTTAATATTGATTTTAACACTTTTTAATTACAATTTTAATACAATTTTATATCGTTTTTTATCTCATAAAAAATAAATGAATTACTGAATTGTTCAATGAACTTGTTAACTATTTCAACAAATATTTCTAATGAGCCAATAAAGTTAAAGTTTAGGTGTATAAGGATATTCGTGAGATATGTAAGCATGGTTAGCAATTTTGAGAACTAAAGTGATCTTGGTAATGACTTTGC
>JAQGCE010000266.1:0-14188 GCA_034699185.1 Eupelops torulosus
GGGGCCAAAGCCATTGCAACGGTTGGAACTTTAACGGAAGCGCTTTGGTTTGGGATCTCTTCCAAATCAAATAGTGTTACGTGAAGTACATAAGGAGTTGGGTTTTGGAGAGTCATCTCAAGTCTGACCTCTTGATTCACATTCAACTCAGGAATTGATTTAATTCTTAGCTCTGGTATGTGATAACTATAAGCAAAACCATTGATAACAATAAAATTGTCGTATTTAGAGAAGACTTACTAAGCAGATAATTGAATCTTAAATTTGATGGACGACGGGTTATATTCCGGTTTACTTAAGTTGTGATCGCATTGTTTGCATCGAAGGGAACGCTTGACCAAGAGCATTTGGCTTACCGGATGTAATTGAGACGATAGCTCCGGTTGGGTCTCCACTTGCATTAACTTCTGATTAAGTGTCGCTTTCACTGAGATATCGGGCTCTTCCGTAGTATTATAAAAGGTATTTACATCAAGCGGTTCGATCTGATCCGTTGCCACAGATGTTTGAAAGTCACTCGACTCAGTCGGAGATTTTAGATCTGCCAAAGAGAAGCCGGAACTACTTCTGGCCATTTTTGCGCGCAAAGTAGCCGTCACTTTAGGCGATAGCGAAGGAGTTATACCGTATTTATCGAGTAAAATGATGGCAGAGCGCGGACTTATTCTTTTCTTTTCTTTCTCTAATTTTTCTTTTTGTGCTAAAAGTCTGTAGCGATCGAAGAGTGCGTCCAATCTTTGAGCGTTCGGTGTCTCCAATTCAGGCCAATTACCGCTCGCTTTTATTTGTTATAATCAAAATCAGATAAATTTGTTTACTTAGGAATCACTTAATGGAAATGCTTACCGACTGATTGGTCAGGGATTCCAATGTCTCGGGAAGACCACCGACAGTAATAGCAGACCAGAAAAAATACTTTTTTGTGGACAGTTTGAGTCGGATCTGTTGTGCTCTGACTCTGAGTGATGATAGCTCTTGTGGTCAGCGTATGCATACACGACGGACATTGAAAACAAGAGGCACACCTCAAACACAAAAAAACACTTTTAAAAAGTTTTAAAACCTTTTCATTAATTACTTATTCTTTTTAAGTTTGGCGTCAATTGAAGGGATGTATTCGAGACAGTGCTGACAATACTGAGAGTCCACCTGAAGAATAGACTTATGGTTAGTATACCAATTGTTTAAACTGAATGATGACCTCATGAGAGACACAGTCCCGACATCGCAATTGATGGCAATGACGACAAAAATAGATTCTATGAATTGATTGAAGTGAACCACAAGAACACTCGTATGTCACTCGCTTTGAGTCAAAAATCTCGGGAATCAAAGTATTGTTCATTTTGTCAAAAATTCAGTCGATATGTCGACAATATTAAGGATCAAAAGCACAACAAATATGAAAATCATTCAAAAAAAGCGTTTCTTTATGTGAGAGATGTTTACAGACAATAAAACGATGACTCATATGATTGACTCATAAACTGAACAAAAAGGGAATAAAACAATAAAAGGTTTTCGTCACAGACTTTACTTTCAATTGACAATTGTCTGAATACAGACAGCAATCATCTGTTTATTGGTTTGCATAACGTTATCAATGAATGACTTTTATTATCTCAAAATATGTCAACAATTCATGTGATTTAAAGACTTGTTTAGCAATGAGTGACACAAAAAATTATATAATTTTTAATATTTAATAATAATTGTATTAATTTGTAAATTACTTTGAAATCTAATCAAATTTGAATCTTTCCGTTAGTTTTAATTTGAATCAAAAGTTTAAAATGAAATCTGAATTAAGATTTGTTTTTGTTTAAAACGAAAAAAAATGGAAAAATTTGCCATCGATTTGGACAGTATTTTGGATGAACTCGAAGAGAACGATGGTTTGTCTCACTTTTTTCTTCCAAAAAACATTAATTTTTATAATATTTTGATTATTAAGATATCAGTGATAGAGGACATCCGCCATCACTGGTGAAGATCGCAAATTGTAATTCATTCGGTTTTAATAATAATTTTCCGTCAATTCATTCCTATTGTGAAAACTCACAAAATCGGTCAACAGTTCAGTCATCGAGTGATGGCGTCGGATGTTCTACATCTGCTTCGGCCACAAATTCGTACAAAAGACATCTCTATTCTTCATATATCGATAGTCGGACTAATGATTTGTTGGACTCATCTGAAGCCGAATTCGGGATAAGTATTAAACCGATTGAAACTCAAAGCAATCAAATTAAAGATCTAAACAATGAAAGTAAAACTACTTATGATATCAACAAAGAAGTCAATGAATCGGAGAAAAATCGATTAATTGCTTCGTTGTTGGAAAAGGCGAAGTGGAATACAGAGGACACTCAGGAAAGCCATGATTATGAAATAGATATCACATCCAGTGATGAGGAAGCCTCTGATGAAGTACGTTGTGTTGCCATCGATTCTACTGAGACTAAGGTTACAGATAAACAAACAGAAGAAGAAGAAGATAATGAAAAGTTAAATAACGATAAGGAAACTGAGATTAAAATTTTATCCTCGATTACAACAGAACCAAAAGAAAGTGATATCGATTCGACACCAAAAGAGACTCTTAATATCGATTCAGATCTGAATGTCACTGAAAATACTGAAATCGAAATAAATTGTGAATCAAATGAACTAAAAATTGAAGAAACTTTGATATCAGAAAATGTCAATAATTTAAGTGAAGAACTTAACGATGAATTAAAAGTGACTCAATTAAAAACTAACTTAAATACAGAAAATAATTTATTAGAAAATTTAAGTAACGATAAGACTGACACCAAATGGGAAACCGATTCAATGAAAAACAATTTTGACGACACATTAAATGTTGTTAAGTTTAGTGACATTGAAGTTAATATCGACGACTTGACTGAACTCGACATCAATGAATACTTGAGTGAATTCGAAGTCAAACAAACCGATAAAAATCAAATTAATGACCAAAAAATTGATTCAAATATTAATATCGAATCAGTTTCTCAGTCAAACTGTGATTCAGTTAACGAAGACTTTTTGAATGCGATTGAAAAAGAGCTCAATTCGATGAGTCAGTCGACGTCTAGTGTTTCCATCGAAGATAACGACAAAATTAGCGATATTTCAGATTTTGATGTCAGTCAACAAAAGGAGGTTTCGATTCAATCAGATATTAATTTAGACAATCATTGCAATGGTAATGAGTCCGTCACAGAAACCGAAGACATTCCGCCTCGAATTATTCGGCCCAACACTCTTCCAATCGCTACGAATGCAATAATTAATGTAAATACTATTCAAACTAATGGAGACATCGATGACACCAACGATGAGAATAATAATGACAACAATAATAATGAAACCGATAATAATGTGTCAAATGATGAAGAAGTGCCACAAAATGAATTTAATGAATTGAACAGTGAATTTAGCCAACAGGACCTAACTCTTGGTCTCAGTGAAGACGAACAGATGTTGGGAAAAGTTAAGCCCTTTTGGATTCCCGACAACGAGACTCAGATGTGTATGCATTGCGACATCAAATTCACTCTCATTAAGAGAAGACATCACTGCAGGTATTCTTTCAATTACTATCATAATGAGGCTTCTGTCCATATAATTTGAGACCCGAGCCCTCCCTCCCTCTTTTGCTCTTAAAGCTACTCAAAGCAGAATAGAACCAAGTTCAGCTCTGAGAAAGAGGGGGACAGTTACTTTTACCACATTATGTGGTATTATTTGAATCATTGTTTCTCATATTATAACTGATTTATGTTTCAGAGCCTGCGGTAAAGTATTATGCGCTCAGTGTTGCAATAGTAGGGCTAAATTGTTATATTTGGATAACGAAGTGGTCAGAGTTTGTCAGATATGTTACTCTACTTTAGCTCGAAGTGAGACTATTTTCTTATCTTAAAATAAAATAGAAATTTAATAATTGATTTAATCGATTAATAGTCGCAGCCATTGAAAGAAACGCAAATGAAAGCAATGCCTCTCCTCTAAGAGCTGATAATCTGTACCCGGACTCAACTTCTAGTCCGTCGGATGCATCAAATTTTCGATCACCTGATCCTAACAATCCTTCAGAATATTGTTCGACAATACCTCCATTAGAACAGGAACAGGACCTTATAAATAGACCACCGCCTACTGTTATGGTACCCATTGGTGTTCTTAAGAGAGGGGATAGACCTAAAGGTGAACCTAAACAAGTTGTCTTCTCTGATGGCATACGTCCAGGAGGGGACTTGACTGAGACCAGTGAAAGCACAAGTAGTCTAGCATTCCTTCGACGTGTGGGTCGAACTCAGCTCAAATTGAAGTCTCCTCCCGTCGAAAATGTTTCTACCGTACAGTCGACTACCAGTGCCACTAAAACTAAGGCCAGTCGTATTGTGATAACTGACATTAACGGCAGTTTACCGCCGATTATCAACTATTATGACCTGAATTATAATAAGTCAGTGAAGAGTAAGCCTTCGATTTTAAATCTGATAGACTTTATGAAAAACAAAGAGTTGTGTCCAGTGGTCTTCGCTCTGACCAAAAACTTACACATTTTCGCAAAAATTGTTTTCAGTTAGTATCCAAACAATTATTTTTTAAAACAATTTTGTGACCCTCCCCTCAATTTTTCAGAGGACTGTTGTGTCCACAGTGAGTGCTGGACTTTCGCATCGAAAGGCATGGCTACCATAGGTCAGGACGAAATTCTTATTACATTAGAAAGACTTCCAGAAGAGGATACGTTTCCGAGGGATGTATTCCGTGTTTTCACATTTGTATTCGACAGCGCATCAAAAGGTATTATCATTTATAAGATTAACCGGTTTTTGCTTTTTATCTTGTACAATTTAATATAAATGCATGATACAAGATAACATTTTCTAAGATTTTTCTATATTAAAATTTTTAATAAGGAACCGCTTTTAATGATTTGAGTCATGCCTTCTTTCCGGATGGCCTCTTCGGTAATAAAGACAACAGCGGTTTTCTCTTCACTAGACCTACACTTCAGTGTTTTAATGGTCTTGTGCTGCCGTCACCGCCTTTCCTATTAGCAATACTTATCCATAAATGGGAGATTCCATGGGCGAAGGTCTTCCCCTTAAGACTTTTGCTTCGTTTGGGCGCAGAATACAAATGTATTATTGTTTTAATTATTAATTTTCATAGAATGTCATTTATTTATTTAATTTTGTAGACTATCCCAGTCCTATAGTGAGCTATAGGGGCCGAAAGCCTGTCTACTGTGAGATCGGGCACACCATAATGAATGTGTTGGCCGTAAGTCATATTTAAATTATGTTTTTTTCTGTTTATTTATTTTTGTTGTCATAGGATTTCCGTAATTTTCAGTACACACTTCCGACAGTTGCTGGTCTGACCATTCATTTGGAAGACAAAAGAATATCAGTTCATTTGCCGCGAAATCGTTACGAAAAAGTGCATAAAGTGTTGCAAAACAGTAACGAACACGTGTTGGCCTTCGGCGCAAACTTTAGTCTTAGAGCTGACTCTCATTTGGTTTGTATGCAAAATGATGTGGATGGACAGTACCAGACACAGTCCATCAATATAGAAGGCGCAGCCAGAAAGGTAACGGGAGCCAGTTTTATTGTATTCAGTGGAGCGCTTAAATCAAGTACTGGACGGACCGCTAAAATGTCTATCGTTGAGGACGGCCTACTCGTTCAGATTCCTCCAAACACAATGACTGAATTAAGAAATGGTCTCAAAGATATGAAGGAATACGCCATTAATGTCGGTAAAGTTGATTCAGAACCCGATGAAGTGATTCGTATGTTATGGGCAGAGGAGGACACAAATATAAATCTCGGGTCAGTTATACTCTTCTTTCAATTTGTTTTTAATTTTCTCCATTTTTAGTGTTAGGAGTCCTATCGATGGCTCAAATTTAGAGGGAATTCAAAGCATTCGTATATATAATGGAACCGATTATACAAACGATAAGTTAGTCATTCGATGGACTGAAGTATTCTTTTTGCGAATTAATGAAATGAGTCGAAGGTATTCCTCTCTTGCCTTGAATTTTATGCGCAACACTTAAATATATAATTTTCCACCACTGGTTCCCAGAACTGATTCATTAGATGCAAGCAAATTGGCAGAAATGATATCCCAGGCATTTTGCTTAGCACTCACTTCTTGTTTGGACCAATTATTCGAAAACAGTTTTACCAAAATTGGGTTAAGAATTAATTTAGATTCGGATAAAGTGAGACAATATTTCCGTCTAATTATCCAATAAATGTCTGACTGTTTCTCATTTAATTATTCAAAGGTTGGTTACGAAGTGGGCAGTAATGGACAGTCTCTTCCCCCGCAATACGCCACTGAATTAGATGGTGCTCTCATACCAGTCATTATGGATAATATATCGTCGGGAGTGGAGGACCAACTTGTTATGGAACTGTTATTTCATATTTTGGTCAAATAATCGATATATTTGTCATCAAAAGAGAGCTTTTGTTTAACGGAATAATTATTTTTATTTATATTTACAAACAAATAGTCTTTATTTTATTCAATTTAATTAAACAAAATGAGGCCTTAATTGCAATTTAATTAATATTTAGAGTGAATTAACGAATTTCAATAACTAATAAACAGATTTTATTTTAATTTTGATGCTCTAAATGATCATGCTTGCTTTTTTAATTTATTATAGAATTAATCAATTAATTGCAAGTTTGAAAAGTGAGTGAATAACTAATTAAAGTTATATCAAAAATAATAAATTGATTGAATGGAATGTGTTTAGAATTAGCTAAAAGCTGATAAGTTAGCTTAGCTTAGCTTAGCTTAGCTTAGCTAGGTCATTCTAAATACCAATATTCAAGAGTTAACGACTTTTTTATTTAATTGGAAAATTTTCCTTTCTGCTCTTCTAACTGAATGAGAGTGGCCTGGGTCAATGAGCTAAATTGAAGGTCTGTTCGACAATTGGCTGTTCACTGTTATTCATCAATTGAACTGTTCGAGCATTAGTTGGACGCCATCTGTGATATAACTAAAGGTTTGATTGGTTTCCAACAGAAATACGCTTTTCTTTGAGAGAAAACCATTGAATTCATTGTGAGTTTTACTGTCATTCAGTTTCAGTGTTTACTCCAATGAAACTCTATTTTCAAAGACTAATCAATCGATGCCTTCAGTACTCGACTTAACACTCATTCAACTGATTTCTCAAGACTTTTAAACAAAACAAATTACAAATCACTTTATATCTCGTTTTTCCAATAAATTTCTCAATCAATTAATAATTAATTATAAATTTTGAAAATTATTTGATTTAGTTTTTGGCTTAAAAATCAAAATTTATATAATTTTTAAAATTGATTTCAAATTTTATTTGTATATAATTTGCGGTAAGTTTTGCTTATTTTTCCACAAAATCATATTTTTGTCCTTCAATTCAATAATTTTAATCATTTGTTTGTTTTGTAGTTTAGACTGAAAAACATTGGTATTTAGTGAAATATGGATCAGTTTAATGGACAACAGAATAATAACGATCCAAACTCTGGACAAAGAAATGATATCTATGACCTCAGAAATTATTCTTCGCAGCCGTATAACCAACAGATGAGACGACCCAATAATACAGTTTTCAATTCGACTAATAGTCCAATGAATGATCAATCAATCAATGAATTGACAAAACAGACAAATATGATGTCATTTGGACCAAATGAAGTCAATTATCATTCGATTGGCGGCGGAGACATTTCTAATAATACTCGTTCTTGGATTCAGCCCGAAATGAAAGACCAAAGCCCTCAGAGCTCTGTTATGATGAACCCCGGAATGGTTAACAGTAATTTATCGCCGTTTGCAAAGGAGTTCGTCCCCCGAACCACAATGTCTTATTCGAGCGGACCGTCGGTCACCAACGGTAGGAATTGGAATCAATCAGTGCCTGGAGTGAATGCCGATTGCGATGACTACATTGCTTTGAGTTATTTGAAAGAATTCATTGACACCATTACTATTAAACCCAATAAATTTGAATCGGGTATTGTCTACTTGACTGAAGTTCTCAACACTTATATCGATGAGGACGAGTCCATTATGGATAGTGTCGTCAATCTTATTGTCGATCAGGTATTGTCTGCACTTCAATTACTATAGTTTTTTGCGTTCAAATAAACTTATCTTATTCTTAGGCTATCATTGAGCCACAGTTCCGCTACAATGGGGTCCGACTTTGCATTAATTTGATCCAGAATTTAATGGTCTTATCTGAAGAAAAAGAATTCAAATTTTTACTCTTCAGACGGTATAAACATTTTTCAATCGTTGCTCTCATTTGAGAATTAAATGGGAATTACTTTCAGTTGTGAGCGAGAATATGCCCGAAGAGAACACCTGATTAAAGAGTCCGCCACTACCGAACAGTATTTGAGAGGTTTGACCATGTTCATTGGAGATCTTTACTCTCGTTTGGAAGCACCAGAATTGGCACAATTTCTACCACAACTGTTGTTAACCCTTCTCTCAAAACCGGAAAAAGAGAATCTGAAGTGTGTCTGTCAAGTGTTGAAGGTTTGCTTCTTATCTGTCCGTCGATTTGCTTTAAGCGCTAATATTTTGTTTCATATAAACAGCTTTGCGGACAACTTTTGGAACGACATTTCACTGAAAGAAAACTCGAAGATATGAGAAAAGTAATGGACAGAATGGAAGTTTGTATCAATGAAAAAGACATCAATCAATACGTCAAAGAACTGATGACTAATATCGTTGAAATGCAGAAGAGAGGATGGACTGCAATTATTCCCGCCCCTGAGAACGCTTCCAACCACGTAGTTAACCCTTATTTGGACGCCACCCCTGAAAGCAATTGGGGGGACTATACTGAAGAATACAACAACTATTCAGATGAAGATGAGTTCCAACTGGCCAGGTACATAAGCAACTCTCTTTTACTAATTCTTATATATCTTCTATTTTAGGTATGATTTCGGTCAGTGCGGAGATGAAGAGGACAGTGAAGTTTGTGATGCGTTCGAAGAGTTTCTCAAGAATTCGGGTCAAACAAAATGAAATCAATTTTTAGATTTTATTTATAAAATAATTATTAGTCTCTCATTATATTTACATTTTATTGTTTGAACTCTCTTTCCGTTCATAATAAAGGCGGCGCCAAATCTATCCTTTTTTTAACTAAACATTTGATTTATTTATTTATTCAATGAATTATTGATACAAATAGTTATGAAAATAATGAAAATTAATTAATAAAATGGTATTTTCTTATTCGTGTTGAATGAAAGGATTCGGAATCGATTCCATGCCATCGACGGGACAAATGACAACAACAGCAGTGCCTCTGCACACGACTAGACCTAATGTACGGGTGTCGTCTGTCAACTTAAATGGATCATCAGGGTCTACATTTCAATTCAAAGTTAGTTTAGTATCAATTAAGACAATTGATTCAATGTCTGACCTCTGAGTAGTTCTATGGTGTTATCCAATACTAAATTGAGTAATGGATCAAATCCTTTAAGAATACCACTCGCTTTGGAAATAATTTTAAAATTTTAAGAAAATAATAGAATTGAAGAGAAATAAGAATACCTTCTCTTCCGCCCTGAAATTTAACCCGAATTGGTTTATCTAAATATTTGGCCAAATCTACGATACTTTCCTTTTTCTTCTTTTCTGGAGGTCCGCCAGCCTGAGGACCGGTAGAGCTTACATCTCTTTTCTCACCCGTCTGTATAATGGCATCGAAATTATGAGGAAAAAAATGATCAAAATGTGATAATTTAATAACAAACCGAAGACATATTTGTTTAAATTGAATCTTTAAAACACAAAAATTTAAGATAAATTTGAAATCGCTGTCAAAAATGTGGTCAAAATTTATGAAAAAAACAAATGAATTCAATACAATAATTACACAAAAAATTAAAGCTTTTTAGTGAACTTTACTTCTATTGGTTTCAATAGAGTTTCAATTTAAAGGGAAATAATATTAAATAACGAAATTTATTGTAAAAAATTTTATTTTATTTTTTCTGTTTATTTTTCCTGAAAAACAATCCTTTCATTTGATGACTCTTTCATAAAATATTTGCTTAACTTAAAAACAATTTAATCTCTTAATAATAAATCAAAAATTTTGTGAATAAATTTGTTTCAAATCAAAGAATAGTTAAACAATTTCTGTAAAAAATGAGTGATTTGTCTACGAGTTCTTCAGTGGATAGTTCTGATGATGACGAACAGTTTTTTGACGCAATCAGTGAAGAAGAAGTTGTCAACAATAATAGCAATCAAAAGGAATCAAATCATCAAAATCCTGATATCTGTAATGAAAACAATTGCGTCAACTCTAATAAGTTATGCGAACCGTTGGCCACGAGTTCGACTCAAATGGCCGACAGTGGTCTCTATTCATCGCAATCGAGTGAAGTCACAGATTTAGTGACTGATTTGGTCTCAGAAACAGTTCCCGATGTGGTTCCAAAGCTGTCTAAATGTGTCGCTAATAAAAAATCCGAACCCATTATCAGTATTAATGTTATTCCTGAAAATGAGGACAACTCAACGACACCACAAACGAGTTCCACTCAAGTGATATCACACCCAAAGCCACCGCCGAGAGTAAAGAAAAAGAAGTTAAATAACATGAATGAGATTACAAATAATGGGACGACATCTGAGACAATGAGTATTTGTAGTTTAAGTCAATCTAATGAACAGAATAGTGCCTACAATTCCTCCGAAGAACCAAAAGAACAGTCAACACCCCCTACAAAAGATTTATCACATCTTCAACCAATGGCTTCAAGTTTTGGACATCCATCAAATTTATCGAGTATTTTGGATGATATTCAGAGTATTAAAGGGGACCTCAGTTTAAATGAAGCCTTTCTTTCGAATGTCGGCGACAGAAGAAGTGTTTACGTCGAAGAAATGTCTAAACTTAATAAAGAACTCGTCCTTAAGTCCGATGATTTGACGCCATCGATGGCCAAAATGGCTCAATCGCTGAATGGGCCCAAAGAACAGGAGATTCTCAATCAGATAATGATTCTAAATATAGACACCGGAGAGAAAGTTCCGTTAAGTAAAGCCGAAGAAATACTTCCCAAATGTTTGAATCCTTTGAGTTTGCATTTAATGAAACTTACGAACGATTTTTGTGACGAAGACGTCGGTTCCATAACCTCAGGGATGACCGCTCAGGAAAACATTTTAAGAGACAGTGCTTTTGACGATGAAGACGATGAAGACAGAAATGGAAGTGATTCCAGAAGAGATAAACTTAGGAAAGGTATGAAAAGTTTACGCAGAATAGGCTCAGGAATCATGAAAGGTGTTAAAGGAGTCAAACCTGGAAAAGAGAGGTCCACTTTTCACGTTGAACTTAAACCACATAATTCAGAGCCTGAACCACAGCCCAGGTATAAAATCAAAGTAAACCATAAGAGAGGAACTCCAGATTTCGATAGACTCAAACTTTTACAAGAGTTATATGACTGTAAGGGTGCCATTTGGTGCATGAAATTCAGCGTTTGTGGACAATTGTTGGCAGCCGCCGGACAGGACCATCTCTTAAGGGTCTATTGCGCCCAAAAGTCGTGGAAATATTTCACTCAATTGCGTAATAAAGCTTCGGGTCAACAGATTTCGCCCAATTCTACCCGAGAAAGGGATTCGAGCGGATCTTTAGGAACAAGAGAGCGGTCCTTCTCTTTGCAGAGGAGTTGTAGTGCCGGCAGTAATGATATTATCGTTAAATCTGAGTCTTCGCATTCAAGTCTTGCAAATCATATACTGCATGAGGACAACACACTCAGTGAAGAGGGACCAATGCTTCTCTTTAGTGCCTATAGAGGCCATACCGCAGATGTTTTAGACATCGCGTGGTCTAAGAATCATTTCTTATTGTCGTCATCGATGGACAAAACTGTGCGTTTGTGGCACATCACTCGCATTGAATGTTTGTGTACTTTCCGTCACATAGACTTCGTTACAACCATTCAATTCCATCCGAGGGATGACCGATATTTCCTGAGCGGATCTCTTGATGGAAAGTTACGTCTTTGGAATATTCCCGACAAAAGAGTCACTCTTTGGAACGAAGTAATGGCGTTATCGACACAACAGTCCCGCAGTAATACTACTCAAGAGAGTCAACCGGCTCACGGCCTCATTACTTCCTCTTCATTCGTTCAAAACGGAAAGTTTGCAGTCATTGGAACCTATGACGGAAGGATTATCTTCTATTCTACGGATCAGCTCAAGTACTTTACCCAAATCCATGTGAGCGGAAGCGGAAAGAATAATAGTTCGGCTCAAATATCAAACGCTAATTCTGGTAACGATCGCCGACGGCGGGGAAATAATAATAAAGTGACCGGAATTGAAGGCGTCGACGACAATAAGATTCTAGTCACTACTAATGACTCCCGTCTTAGACTTTATGATCTGAGAGATCTGTCCCTCACCTGTAAATATAGAGGTCTAGTAAATCAGTCGTCTCAGATCAAAGCCTCCACTTCTCACGACAGCAAATATATTATCTGTGGCTCAGAGAACGC
Source organism: Eupelops torulosus (assembly GCA_034699185.1). Classification (NCBI taxonomy): domain Eukaryota; kingdom Metazoa; phylum Arthropoda; class Arachnida; order Sarcoptiformes; family Phenopelopidae; genus Eupelops; species Eupelops torulosus. The sequence continues at coordinate 12,600 of JAQGCE010000266.1, forward strand.
CTCCTTTTATATATGGAGACTTCAGGACAATACCACAATAGGTCAGCGCAGGGATCGTAATAAACAGTATGAATGCATTCGATTACTTCCTCCTCAACCGACTCACTCTATACAGGATTCGATGCAAATGCCAGCTCCGCCTCAGATGACCACTAAGATAGTCACGTCGGCCATCTTTGCACCCGTTCCTCAACAAATTGACGAAACGGCTAAATATATTATAGCCGTCGCAGACTTTAACGGAAATATTAAAATATTTTTGAAGTGATTCTCCGATTAATAAATTCGGAAAATAATTCCAAACGAATACTAAATACAGTGAAACCTCTCTATTATTACCTTTGTTAGTGTAATACCTCCCTATTGTTATGAGTTTTTGATGGCTTATTTGTCCGGTTCTCCATAAACTCAATGCTAAAATGATCAGTTTTAAACAATCCCAATTTTTAGGTTACTGTTTAGTCACCTTGCACCTAATAGTAAAGAGGTTTCACTGTATTTATGCTCTTATTTTATTTTTCTAAACTTTTTTCAACTTTTTTGTTGATTTGATTTTAATTTTTATCATTTATTAACAATAATAACGATAATAGTGTTTGAAATTAATATTTTATTCAAATTTAGTCTCAATTATCAGAAAATTGTTTTTAATAAAAATTTATTTAAAGTTTAATTAATGTCTGACTTTTGCGAAGAAGTTCTTGAATTCCAGATATTATAGACTTATATAATATAATAGACTTTAATATTATATTAAACGCAAATAAATTTTTCAAAACCAAATGAAGAAAAATAGAATTAAAAATAAATGTAAATTAAATTCTGATATTTTCTTAAACTAACAAATTCTGATTAAAACCATTTTAATAAAACTGATTCGAATTGTGTTTTATTTTGAATTACATATGAATTCATTAATTTTTATTAAAGTTTTCGCTCAGATTTGTTAAGGAAGCTAAACACATACCTCTCACAACTGATCAGGTTGCAACCCGAAGATTTGATCAGTTATGAGAGGTGACAACTGATCAGAGGTTTAGATAAACTGAATTATTTTTAAATAATGCAATTAATTTAATTTTATCCTTAATTAACAGAAAATATTTCTTCGATTTGCTATTAAAAGACATTTTTATAACTGATTTCAATCAAAAATTAATTTTTAAAAATTTTCTAAATACAGTAAATATTCACTTTCGGCATGTTCAATTAAGGCAATATTCGGTTATAGCAAGGCAATTTCTAGGCCCCAGCTGTTCACTCTTGGTGCAAACTATATTCAGTTAAGGCAATATTCGTTTATGGCAAGGGTATCTCCATTCCCCAAACGGTTGCCGAAAGTGAATATTTACTGTACTATTCATTTCTAAAAAACACTTTTAACTAATTTTAATGGTTCTTTCAAATTTTCTTGGAAATTTCTGATCAATTGAGTGGTATTGTCAATACTATTCGGGACCGAAAAATGTGTGATCAGATTAGAGGAGATAGGGATCAGTCTTTAGAGGTTTTTATATCATTAGCTACTATGGGATGAAATCGTGTCCTGAGATTTTGATCAGTGATCAGAGCAGGAATGACCAAGCTCC
>JAQGCE010000267.1:0-14167 GCA_034699185.1 Eupelops torulosus
TGTTGGACTTCCGCCGCAATGGCTTTCCCTAATTCAGGGTCAAAGTGGAGGCTGTCGTCCCCGTCCTATAATAGATCCGTCGAACATAACTCAGACCGAAATAATGGATATTAAGAGTAATACAATAGTTAGGGGAAACACCACAACAAATATGAATAGTCTGCCCAACAGTCGAGCTCTGGTCACGCGATCCAATTCTTTAAGAAAAGCAGATTCTCCGCCAACTTTAAGACCGAATCGAATGCCTCCCCCTCTGCCTGAACACGACGTCGTCGACAGTTCCCATAATATACCAATAAGTGGCCAAAACACACAAATTGGTTCAATGCCTGTCCCACCACTGATAAGCCAACAACAACATCCCCAACACCCACACCATCCCCACCATAATCACAATCATTCAGCCCCTCATCTAAATCAGCAAAACTTCAATCAATTCCGAAACAATTCGCAGCCATCAATGCCTCCGATGGCACCCCATATGTCAGGCGCTAACCCGACCCAAATGCAGACATCTTTGAAACAACAGCTCTCTCTTAACATAAATCAAAATCAAAATTTCAAAAATGGTTTTAATTCAAACACTCCTTCCGTTAATAATATTTCTCCGAATAATAATAACAACATTTGGAGTAATAGAGCGAAGTTCTCAGTCCTCCCACAACCACAACAGCCTGTTATACCTCAACACCCGTTCCCACCCAATCCATCACATCCTCATTTCGCGCCACAAACGTTGCCACAAACATCACATCCGCAACAAATGAAACCACAATTAGGTCCGCATCAGACAAGTCATCAAAGAGCTAAATCTCCTGTTCATTCTGTGTCACAACTTATGGCACATAACAACAACCAAAACACACAATTAAACGAACAAATAAATGGACCACAAATGCCATACCAAACATCACAGCCAATAATGTCTTCGATGCCAATTCAGACTCAGTCCCATTTGGTGGCCACACAACCGACTGGACAGCACACTAATATTCATAACGCTTATCCATACCCGCATACAAATCAAGGACAGCTTCATTCACAGCATTCCATTCCAATGAACGCCCCAACTATAGCACAGCCAACTCGAGGACAATCTCCCCAACAACCATCACCAAAGATGATGCCTTCAATTCAGACTCCAACTCCATCACAAGCTTTGCCATCAGCACAACCACCTCCACAACAGTCCCAACAGAGATTATCCCATGAACAATTTAGAGCTGCCCTCCAACTTGTGGTCAGTCCAGGGGATCCCCGGTATGTATATTAAATAATTGTTTGTTTAATTTTAATAAAAATCAAATTAATTTTAGGGAGAATTTGGAGAATTTCATAAAAATCGGAGAGGGATCCACTGGTATCGTATGCATCGCACTCGAGAAGAGCTCTTCCCGTCAGGTGGCTGTTAAGAAAATGGATTTACGTAAACAACAGCGCCGAGAACTGCTTTTCAACGAAGTGGTGATAATGCGAGACTACCATCATCCAAATATTGTTGAAATGTATGACTCTTTTCTCGTCGACGATGAATTATGGGTTGTTATGGAGTTCCTCGAAGGAGGCGCTCTTACAGATATAGTGACGCACTCACGTATGGATGAAGAACAGATCGCCACAGTTTGCAAGCAGTGCCTCAAAGCACTCGCGTTTCTCCACTCGCAGGGAGTCATTCATCGCGATATTAAAAGCGATTCCATTTTACTCGCGAGTGACGGAAGAGTTAGTCATTTAATCGATTTGTTTTAAAAATACTTTAATTTATTTTATTCTTTAAATTTTAGGTCAAATTATCAGACTTTGGTTTTTGCGCTCAGGTCTCCACTGAATTGCCTAAACGTAAATCATTAGTGGGAACTCCTTATTGGATGGCACCCGAAGGTAAAACATTTTGATTGGTTGAATTAAAAACGATTTAATGTTAATTTTAATTGGAAGTCATATCACGTCTCCCTTATGGACCAGAAGTAGACATCTGGTCGTTGGGTATAATGGTTATTGAGATGTGCGACGGAGAGCCGCCTTTTTTTAATGAGCCCCCACTCCAAGCCATGCGACGTATCCGTGATATGCCTCCCCCTAAATTGAAGAATATACATAAAGTGTCGCCCCGTTTATTGGCTTTCCTCGAGAAGATGTTAGTTCGAGACCCTTCACAACGTTGTACTGCATTGGAACTGCTTCAGCACCCATTCCTTCATCAGGTTTGTCCAAATTTATTAATTAAATTGTTCTTTAAATTGCTGACACTTTGGTTTTACCTAATAGGCGGGTCCTCCCAGTCTTTTGATGCCTTTGATGAGATCTTTCCGTCACAGTCCCTGTTGAGAGTCCTCTCAATAAATCGAAAATTGATTTAATCGAAAACATTTTATCGTTTAATTGATATTTATTTGAAAAATTGTTGAATATTTTGACAAAACTATTGAATGAATGAATGAATGACTAAATTTACAATATTTTAGAGAATCTCTGTTTTTTGAAAATTTTTATTTTTCTATGCATTCAATTGAGTGGAAATCAATCAATCAATCAATCAATTAATTTAAAGTTTGGAACAAATTTTTTAATTATGGACTGATTTTTGTATATTTTATATAAAACCATAAATTATTTGTTTTATTAGTTAAACAAATCCGTCCACTAATTCATCGAAGACTTAGTTTTGTAATTATCGGGTAATCGGTTGCTATCATTACGTGTCGTAAAAGTATTTTTATATAAATAAATGTTTAAAAAGTTTTTTTAATCAATCAAAATATTCAAAAATTGTTTTAAATTAATCTCTCGTTTTATAAAAAAAAACTTACGAATCAAAGATAAATCAGTTCAGTTGAAGAACAAAATGTCTATAAAGACATCAGATGTGGTCTTAATGTGCATTACACAGCCGTCTAATCCTCTGGACTACAAAATGCGACGAAAATGTCTTCCTATGCACTACACTCAAGAAGATGTGGTCTCTGGACTACAAAATGCGATAAATTTGGTTTCTCCTGTTCTAATCAATTTACACCACATTTGCAACTGTCGAGTGCAGACTCGAGTTCTCTTGTGGTCGCAAAGATCTCAGACTTTGATCTCGAAAACAGACCTCTTATGGTCAAAAAGATCTCAGACTTTGATCTCGAAAACACAAAATAGAATCAGAGATAACATATCCGGCTCATTTGGGTCGTCCAGCATTGTTTTTGGAATGTCCCACTTCTGTGGCAATAACCCAATTATCCCGAATAGTGAACAGTAAACTCACGAATCAAAGAAAAATCAGTTCAGCTGAAGAACCAAATGTCGACAAAAGACATCAGATGTGGTCTTAATATGCATTACATTCAAGCCGTCCATTACTTTGGACTACAAAATGTCGACACATTTTCAGAATTTGCCTCAATTTTGGATTAAAATTTAGTTTTAAATTAAATTACAAACTCTTCTGTCATTGATATCATCTTCGGTTGTAAGACATTTAGTATAAAATAAATTCAAATTTAAATAATTTTACGATATTTTGATAAATTGTATTTAATTATTAATTATTTAAACATTAATTAACTTTTTATTGATATAATTATTTGTTAATAAAAAAGAAGTCAATTATTTCTAATGACTAAAAAAGACTAAAAAACTTTTCAACGAATTGTCAGATAAGTTGTTATAATAATTATAATAAATTTAATTTAATTACAATATATTTCATTAAACTTTGTTTTTTAAAAGTAAGAGAAAAAGTTTTATAAGTAATTGGCTTTAGATTTGAATTTTAAATTAATTTTTTAGGTTTTGCTGTTTTCCAATCGATATCACAGTTGAGACCTGTTTTTAATTGAGTCAAACACTTGTCTTTGTCCTTAACTGACGGCAAATCAAAGAGTTTTAAATAATTAAGATTACTATAGAAATAAACAAAAATAAGTTTTAATTCATTGTTTGAAAAAAAAATCGGGAAAAACTCACTTTAATTGCATTAAAGAAAGGATTCCTTTATCTGTAACTCCAATACAACTAATAATCTCTAAATGTGTTAAACTATTTTTACAAAACCCCAACATTTCGATGGCTTTGTCTTCAATATAACCGTTATTTTTGATAATAATTTTCTCTAATTTCGTCAAACCTTCTGTTGATATAAAACCCAATTATTAAAGAGATTAAAGAGATTAATGTCTACTCAGATGAGGAAATCCTATTTGTGATATTGAAGAGTCTGTGGCATCGATTTCTTTAATCTTCTTTTGTTTGACCACTTCTTCTTTTGGAAGAGAATTATAGTCTTTGAGCCAATCCTGACTATCAGTCCATTTAACTGAAGCGCCGTTTTTTAATAACCATTCGGCGGCCGCCGCTTCCGGTCCAACGGCTTCAATACGTTGGGGATCGGGTCTGAAATAATAATCTTAATCTAATCATCATTTTTGGTGTCAGGAATATTATCTTACTTATTGAAAATAGTGTTAAGCCAGGTCCAAACCCGTCTGTCATTCCTTCCCATAAACGACAGAGTTTTGGATTTGAATGAAAAAAACATTTTATAATTAAAAATCATTTTTCCTTAAATTAATACTATTTTAAGCATAAAATAAAATAAATTTTTTATTTTTCGCTCCAATTTTAAGAGCAATAAAATTCAATTGAAATCAATTAAAATTATCACTATTTTTGAAAACATAAAATGAAAATTAATGTATTGATTGCTTGATTGCCAAAATAAAAAGCACTTAAGTTAATCAATTAAATTATAAAAACAATTGTATCAGGGTATTTTAGTTTACAATTTGCGCATGAGGCTCATTTCTTCAATTTCTTCACAAATTGTAAATTACAAAAAATGATTGATTCTGTTCACAGTTTGTTTACTTTTTGTTTTAATGCAGTGAAGTATGCTTTTAGGGGAATCGCATCCTTAAAAACTCATCCTCTGATGAACTTGAAATGATTGCAGTGATTGCAAGTTTAACAGAAAATTAATAAAGTAAATGATAAATTGCTAATTTATTCAAGCAAAAAAAACTTTGGTTTTACTTTTTATTGTTTAATTAATCTTAAAATTTAATCTTTAGAAGTATTTCATAAGAAATCAATCGATTTTGCAATGAAAAAGTATTTAATAAAAATAGGTTAAAATTTAATCTAGGCGTCAAATACTTAATAATTGTGATTTAAATCCCCATAAATTAAAATTAATGCGGTCTGTCATTCCCTCCCGGTTTTCAGAAAAACAAATAAGAATTTCTTAATATTTCAATAAATATTAATTCTCAGGGATGTGGAAGCTCCTAGAAAAAGGGGGTCCCAAAAATTTAAAAAATAGGGGGATAAAGGGTGTATTGGGCAACTTTGAAAAACTTCACAGACCTAGTCTCTATCCAACCTAATGTTAAACTTTAGGAAAAATTTAGTACAATTTCCATTTTTTACAGGCTTTTTGTATACCAAAATTTTCCTGTGGGGGCCGTTTCAAAACTAGGAGAGGGGGTAACTCCAGACCAAAAACTTAGGGGGTATTTAGGCTATACCCCCTTCCGCATCACTGATTAATTCTTATGTTATTCTAATTGATATCTTAATTACATATTATTTGATTCCTCAATACTTTTCTTTTCATTTTTTAAGGAAAAATAAAACAAAAGTATAAAAATAATTGAAAAACAAAATGATTAATACGTTTGACTACTCTCTCGAAATAATTACTATTCGTTAAAATCAAAGTCAACCCGTTTTTGAAATAATTCTTTTATAATGAAATGCCTTAACAGTGGTTTTGGAAATATAACAAAAGTTTTCTTTCTTTACATCAAATCTAAGCACAAAATCAATGATTAAATCAGATTTAAGTGCACTTAAAGTTCAGAAAAGTCACAGAATTAAAGGGAATGTTAGCAAAAATTTCTATTAAATGTGAAAACAAGAAAAAAGAATCGCAAGAATTGTATAATTTATTCAAAAATAAGTAAAATTATTAGTAGTGTTGAAGTTTGTCAGCCGTCGATAAGGTTATATCTCCACCCATACATGTGCTTAGAATATTGTGCTGTTCAACAATAGACTAAACTAATTCAAGGCGTCGGTGATATGGAGACCTTGAGGAAGTCTTGTATGGGATCTGTTCTTCAATAAAGTTGACGTCAAAATACCAGAACATAAAATTAGGTATAAATAGTGATCCGAGTCTTGCATTCAATTCAGTTGTTTTACTCATTTCTTCTCTCATTTCTTAAATTAATTCATAAAATGAAGTTTTTGGTCCTCCTTTCGGTTGCGGTTGTGGTCTGTGTCGACTCCACTGTTCTTAACTCCGGTTCATCAGTTGTCCAAAGACAGGATGACGTGAGTCTTATTTTCAATTTGTTTGTCATTTCAATTCATTTTCATAAAATCAATGTTTAGGGTCACGGAAACTATGCCTTTGCATACAAAGAACAACATGCAAGTGGGGGAACATCCAGATCTGAGAAAGGTGGACCTGGTTATGCATCTGGCTCATATACTCTCAATGATCATGATGGAAGACAGAGGGTAGTGCAATACGTTGCAGACGCTCATGGATTCCGTGCCGCTATCAAGACAAACGAGCCCGGAGTTGATTCCAAAGAGGACCCTGCTCATGTATCTATCAATGGAGGAAAAGTTTTAGGTATTTTATAATTTTTAATTTTAAAGCAAAATATTTATTTATTAATAAATAATGTTTAGCCGTCGCTGAACCGATCGGTTATGCGGAGCCAGCTAGACTTTGGGGAGGACCTGGTCTCGCAATCGCTGAACCCAAACTCGGTCTCGGACTCGGACTCGGATATGGCCGCGTTGGACTAGCTGAACCAGGACTCGTTGGTTTGGGTGGTTTGGGTGGTTTGGGTGGACCTTTGGGCTCATATAGCGTTAAAGTAAACCACGTTGCTCTACCAGAACTTGGTGCCAAAGTAATCGCTGGTCCTTTGGGTCTAGGAGGATATGGATACGGATATGGAGGAAAGTGGTAAAAACGACAGCCCTTTAATAAACCCGGAATATTAGGACTTATGACAATTAGAAACGAATTTTCAACTTTTCTCTCGATTTACGCTTAAATTAAATTAGTTTTGCGTTCAAAACAGTTCTCCAAATAATCTCTATTTATGTTAAAAATTACACTTCACTGACAATTATATTATACACGAAATATGTTGCGTCCGATCAATGCATTTATCAATTAATTTAATAATTTTTTGTCCAACAATTTCAACATTTTGTTAACTTATTTCTATTTTTTATGTATTGTTCCAAACGCTCCGTTTGTCTGTATTTTTGTCTCTCAATAATGAGAATCAATTGAAAAAAATAGAAATAAAATTTCAATTCAGCAATCAATTAATCTTTTAATTACTTTTTCGATATTACTTTTACTCAAATTAGAGTCGAGTTTATTAAACGTGAATTGAATTTCAAAAACATTAATCTCTAAGATTAGTTACGTGAGTGAGTTATTGCTCCAAATTATGACTTTCATTACCTTTTTTTGGAATTTTTCAATAACTTTCAACTTTTGTTTCTTGAATTTTCGAGAATTAAGTAGAGTTAGAAATGTTTTGCAAGTTTACAATGAAATCCTATGTTAGGCGTTGTTTAATATACTAAACATATCAATCATTTGAACGGACAATAAGTTGTAATTAAGATTATCTGTCTTTTCATTATTGGTTCAAATGATTAATAATAAGATATTAAATGCAAAACAAATTTCATTGATTTGAGTCAAAAATATTTTGAAATTGAGGTCGAATTCAGACAAATAGTAATCATTCACTCAAAACATGAAATATAATCAAAATATGTTTTCGTATCTTTTGATTCAATTTTAAAAATAAAATTTTATTTTGAGATTTAATAATAAATTGAAATCAATTCAAATGTGAAAAGCATTCAATTCATTGATTATTTTCAAAAATTGCGTTTTTCATAATTTAAGCTCATTTTTCACTTCATAACCGGGAAATTAGTGGCCGCTCTGTCCGAATGGTATTCAGGAGACCATAACTGAGTCACTGTTTTGAGTTGAGTGTAAAAGTTTAGTCCCTATCAGAGGAAAGAATTAGAGTTCGATTGAATTTAAGAAAAATTCAAATGAATACCGCTTTCCCATAGAAATTGAAGTCACCCAGGAATGAGCCGCGAGAGCCCGTGAATGAGAACATCGGAAGTGGAACTGTTGTTCACAAATGAGATCAGTTACTAAAACTTTTTTAATCAAATTAAAGTCTTACCCGGAATGGGAACATTGATGCCAACCTGTCCCACATCTATTTCATGAGTGAACTTTCGAGCTATGGCTCCATTGGTGGTGAAGATAGCGGTTCCATTCCCGTAAGGATTGGAGTTAATAAGTTGTATGGCGTCGTCTAAAGTGTCTGCCGTTAAAGTCAACAAAACGGGTCCAAAGATCTCTTCCTTATAACACAACATATCCGGCCTGACATCAGTCATAATAGTGGGTCCGATGAAGTTTCCCCTCTCATATCCGGGAACTTTAATACCCCTTCCGTCTAATGGAATTTTAGCGCCATCTTTGGCACCGCTCTCAACGAGAGAACAGATTCGTTTTTTAGCTTCGGGAGATATGACTGGTCCCAAATCAGTGTTTGGAATGTGTCCGGCGTTTACTTTTAATTTCTTTGCTCTTTCGACCAAATCATTGATCCATTCTTTTGATTCTCCGACGAATACTGCAGTCGTCAGAGCCATACATCGCTGTCCGGCGGCACCGAACGCAGCGCCTATTAGCTGATTAAGTGCGTGATCTTTGTTGGCGTCGGGCATAACTACGCCATGATTTTTGGCGCCCATATTTGATTGGACACGTTTACCATTTTTAGATCCCCTCTCATAAATGTATTTACCGGCGGTATCCGAACCAACAAAAGATATGGCTTTGATCTTCGGGTTATCACAAATAAAATTCACGGATTCGTGCTGTCCATGAATTACATTTACGACACCGGGAGGTATACCGCACTCTTCTAGCATTTCCATTAGAATCATAGCAGCGCCCGGATCTCTCTCTGAGGGCTTCAATACAAATGTATTGCCACAAACCACAGCTAACGGAAACATCCAGAGGGGGATCATTGCCGGGAAGTTGAATGGAGTAATGCCTTAATTATTCAAAAGTTATCAAATATTGGAACCATTAAATGGAAAGGTGGTAATACCGGCGCATATTCCTAATGGCATTCTGTATGAAATGGTGTCCATATCTTTGGCAATTGATGGAAGAGATTCACCCAAAAGAAGTGAAGTGACACTACAGGCGTGTTCTACAACTTGTAGACCTCGAAAGACATCGCCCTCGGCGTCAATTGTGGTCTTTCCCTGTTCTTCAGTTATACTATCCGTCAAACGTTTCTTTAAATTAATCCAAAATTTAATAAATGTTTTAATCATAAGTAAAGACAAACCAAATTCTGTCGAATAAGTGCCTGGAGTTTAAGCATTGTTTGCTGTCGGCTCAGAATTGATGTCTGAGACCAAGACTTGTAGGCAGTATCAGCAGCACTGACCGCGGCCTCCATTTCTGCGGCCGTACTTTTCGGTACTCGAGTGACCACTTCATTAGTGGCCTAAATTATAGATTAATAAGTTGTGGGTATTTAACAAACTTAAGAATTACGGGATTCTTGAGTTCAATCCAGTCATTGGTCTTCGATTCGACAAACTTTCCATTAATGAAGAGTTTAGTTGTCCTCTAATCAGATATCAGTAATACATTTGAATCATAAAAAATGAATAATTCTTTGAATCATTTTATACCACATTTGAAGACAAATAACGCAAAGTTTGGAATTTTGGACAAATTATTGGATTAATTACTAATTTTGTTAATAAATGCATTTTTGTTATAACTTATGACTCAAATACTTTTTGTACTAAAATGATCTAATAATTAACTGATGGATCAATTTTTGTCATTGAATTCCTAATCATCAACTGATCGGAACTACAGATCTGTATTTATCAAAATTCATTTCAAGGTCTTATCGTTAGTAACATCTTTAGAACTGATGACAACTCTTTGAATCAATTGGCAAATAGATGGCATTTAATGCTCTATAAAAAACACTTATGTAATGAGTATTAAATTTTCAAAGTTTTTAATTATTAATAAATAAAAGGTTTTAATAGATAACAACATAGCAAAAGATGGTAGTGTTGCTAGGTTACTATAATATAGTTGTTAAAAATAGTATCTATTGATAACCAAAGTCTATACTTCCTTCAGTGTTTTAAACACAAATGTCATAACATTTCAAAGAAATTAGAGATCACTTCAACATTCAAAACATTTATGAATTAAGTTTAAGGGTTTGAAAAAACTATGAAATAATAACTTAGTTTTTGAACATATTTTATAAGAAATTTCCAGATTTAGCGCATATAATATTACGAATTGTTTTGAAGAAATTTCTCGATTTTTGTACTCATTTTTGTTAATCCTTTCAAAACGTGTTTGAATTCGGCTCTGATTTGCACTAAAATTATAATATTTATAATTAAAATTCAAAATTATTTATTCAAAGGATTTATAAATTTGAGTCTTATTTTGTATAAAATTTCCTCAAAATATTTGATTCACTTAAAGTTTAATCAATAAATCAGTAAATTATGGCCAAATGGGGTGAAGGAGATCCGCGATGGATAGTCGAAGAAAGACCTGATGCCACTAATGTAAACAATTGGCACTGGTATGTACTTTATTATCATTTGATCCTTTGTTCAGCAATTAATTATTTAATTTCAGGACAGAAAAGAATGCTTCGCAATGGTCTAAGGATAGACTCAAACTTCTGTTGACAGACCTCACTATTGAGGAACCGGGCGTTGGTTTGTGTAAAATAACATCAGTCGATACCATTGATGGGGAAGCCGTTGCCAATAACCGAAAGGGAAAATTAATTTTCTTCTATGAATGGGTTCTTAAATGTGTTTGGGAGGGAAGAGTCAATGGATCAGATGAAGAGGTTAAAGGATCTATTGATATACCAAATCTGAGTGAAGAAAATAGTGCTGAAGAAGTTGATGTGGAAGTGACGGTCGATTCCAATGATTTTAATTCTGAAATACTTAAGGGTCTTATGAGAAACAAAGGCGCGGAACTGATTCGAGAACAGCTCCAAAAATATATCATTGCTTTGAGGGATGACTTCGCAAAAGATATGATTAAACCATCGAAACTGATGTCCGGCGGAAACATTAATGCATTTCAGACCGAAAGTCAACTCAAAGCCAAAAAAGAAAAGAGTTCTGAAACTAAATTCAATGGAAGTGTTGTAATAAAACCAAAAGAAGACAATAAATTGGAGTTCACTTCTTTAAAATTGACCGAAGAATTCAAATGTACTGCAGAAGAGTTTTACCGTTCCTTAACTGAAGTGGATTTTCTTCAGGCGTTTACTAGAAGTCGAGCTGTGATGGAGGGCTCAGTCGGCGCCAAATTCGAACTTTTCGATGGAAATATTAGCGGCAAAAACACTGAATTAGTGGCCAATAAAAAGATCAAACAGGAGTGGCGTTTCAAGGCCTGGCCGGAGGGCCACTACTCGAAGGTCACCATTGATATCGACCAGAAGAGTGATTGCACTGAAGTAACAGTGAATCAGACAGGTATTCCTAAACACGACTTCGACCGCACGGAAAACGGTTGGCGCCACTATTACTTCGAAAGTCTTAAGCGAACCTTTGGTTTTGGAGTTTCACTTCACTAACGATTAGTTTATATTTATTTTCAAATTTTTAGATAAAAATATATCCATTTTTTGTACAGTTTTTCTCATAAAATCTGAAAAATTGATATTTTTTTGGATTAATTCCCAAAATAGTTATCAATTGATTATATATTTCTAAGGATCTTTTAATTTACATCATTTGAGTTTAAATTATATTGTTTTCAATCTGACGATTAATTTTATTGATATTCTTAAACATTTATATAAAACAAAATAATAGAAATGTTTACAGACTTTAAATAATTCAATAAAAACAAGAAAAGTCTTTGATTTAATGTCGGATCAAATCATAAGCCGAAGTGATCGTCAAACTGTTTTGCACTTATCTTTCCCTTCTTGAGCTTCCGGACCATTCTCACGTCTTCAGCCAACTCTTCGATTTCCAATTCATCGATTAACTCCTTTTTACGCTTTCCCTTCAGTTTTGATTTCTTTACAATAGAATGAGTTTTCGTTTCTTTTATTACAAACTTTTTTTCTGGTTTTTCGTTCGGATCTTTTGCTAAAAAGTTTTCATTTTTATAATTTTTTGCAATCTTTATGTCTTCAGGAGTTGTGTTGAAAACGATATCGCCTTTAGGTCTTTGCCTTATCTCAGGCATTGCAGGTATTTTTAGTAAAGCGTAACCATTGGCCAAATCATTGATGTCTAATGTCTTGAATAGAATGGTAGACATACAGTGCTTAGAGCTATAGGTTCTGATGAATGATACAAATGCCTTCATTCCCAGTTCATAATAGCCTTTGTCTATACGGGACTCCCCTTTCATGTAATTAAATATTCGTTTTTTGAGGTTTAAGTCGATGTCAATCATGGGTTGAAATTCATTCAATTCAATGGATTTGGATCGACACAAATCAATGAATTCCATCTCATTCTTGAGAGCGATTACAAGAGAATTGCCGTTAACTCCGACCTGATGTGCACTTCGACCGCATCTGTGGACATAATTTTCAATAGTATTCGGCAAATCAAAGTGTATGACCCAATCGACTCGCGGGATATCCACTCCTCTACTCATGACATCAGTACATAAGAGAAGACCACTTTCACAGTCACGAAATTCATCGAATATTTTCTGTCGCTTTTTCTTCAATTTTCGGTGAAGTTTCAAAATAACTAATTTTTTCGATTCTTTGCGTAAGAATTTAGTGAATGGTTTCTCAAAATAGTTAACCTGAGCACAGGTAGACATAAACAATAAGTACTTTGCGCTCAGATCTCTTTTGATGAATGATATAACGAATGCCAGCTTTTCTTCACCCGATTCGAGATTTATATAACTATTGCTAAGAGTTTGAGGCATTTGAAGATTGCCCTCACTATTAGAGGACTCGTTATACTTCTCTTTGATCTCAACTTTTACCGGATTTCTGAGTCCGGCTCTAATCAATTGCTCCAATTTCTTAGTTTGTGTCGCAGAGAAGAGTCCAGTTCTTCGCTGTTTTGGTAAATAAGACAAAATATTATTGAGAGCCGTATCGAAGCCCAGACTCAGAATGAGGTCGGCCTCATCTAAAACAAACACTTCCAGACATTTTCTGACTTTATTAGCGAAGTGTTCGCATTTGGAAAGCATATCGCAGAGACGGCCCGGAGTTGAGACCACTATATGTCCGCCACAATCCATGTAACGATCGATATCCTGTGTAACACTCGTTCCTCCAATTAGTAACAGTCCTTTCATTGGAATGGATTCGTTATCTTCAAGGAAATAGTTGAGGACTTCATAAATTTGTTGTGCTAATTCTCTGGTTGGACTGACCACAATTGCACCCACATCTGTGTCTTTCATCTTTTCATTGGCGGCTTTTTTCATTAAAATTTCAACGATTGGAATAATAAAAGCCAATGTCTTTCCACTTCCGGTGACGGCTTCGACGGCACAGTCTTTATTTGTAATGAAGAGAGGAATCACCGCCGACTGGACGGCTGTCATCTTCTTGAAACCAAACGAACTCTTAATCACATTAATTATGGCTTTATTTACATTCAATGACTTCCACGATAATGACATATTTAAATTTAATTTAAAACAAATCAAATTTAAGGTTAAAAACCATTAAAATTAGTGATAAATCAAAAACTTGTGAAACAATTTGGAAAACACGTGAAAGAAGTAAACAAAATATTTAAGGGCTTCACATAAACAACAGTACATTTGCTTCAAAAGAATCGAGTTTTAAGTTAAAAGTTTTGTTTTTGAACTAGATGAACTATTTATCAGTTATCTTGAATTTTGCAAAATGTTTACAATAAAATAAAAGCAGATATAGAATTCCTATAGAATTTTATTGTAAACATTTTGCAAAATTCAAGTCTGTTTTAATTTATTGCTGTAATAGGACCTCATCTGAATCCTACTCTTCGTTGACTGTAATTCACAGTCTGTGAACCTCTAAAGGGTATTGAA
>JAQGCE010000268.1:0-14164 GCA_034699185.1 Eupelops torulosus
TAGTTTTTGAGATAGAGCATGTTTTTAAAAATTCAAAGAAAAAACATGCTCTATCTCAAAAACTATGAATGATAGACCATTTTAACCCTCACCAGTCGTTTCAGCATGCTCTACTTAGTCAGAATCGATGTAACATTTGTCTCAATTGATAACATAAAAATCTAAATTTGACGCCACATAAGGCGCCTAAAGAGACAGAATACGGTAATTTCCAAATTTTCTTCTGTCGACCAAAAGTTTTAAGTTTTGTTTAATTACTCGAATCAACAATTTTCTCAATTCTCTAAATTAATGACACAATTATTTCATTTATAAATTATAACTCATATTTCAATTAAATAAAAGTAAAATAGCGTAACAACTATGCCCTTGCTTAATTTTTGTAACATTCAATTAAAATAAAAGGAGTCTCACTTTTATTACAGTTTTGTTTGTTTGGAATTAATTCAATAGATGTCAGCATTGAGTCAACAAAACAATTGCAGACATTTTATTTGTTGGAAACTCAGAGCACTTCCTTTTCCTTTAATGTTTGAGTGAATGAACACGTTATTCATCAATAGATTCGCGTTTTAACCAATAAATAGCGAATCAGACATAACAAAAATGCAGATATTCGTCAAGACATTGACGGGTAAGACCATCACTCTTGAGGTCGAGCCCAGCGATACCATCGAGAATGTCAAAGCTAAGATTCAGGACAAGGAAGGCATTCCGCCGGACCAACAGAGACTGATCTTCGCTGGCAAACAATTAGAGGACGGAAGAACTCTTAGCGATTACAACATTCAGAAAGAGTCGACTCTTCATTTGGTGCTTCGGCTGAGAGGAGGCGCCAAAAAGCGAAAGAAGAAGAATTATACGACACCCAAGAAAAACAAACACAAGAAGAAGAAAGTGAAGCTATCGGTCCTCAGATTTTATAAAGTGGACGAAAACGGAAAGATCACTCGATTGAGACGCGAGTGCACTAATGACGAGTGCGGCGCCGGTGTATTCATGGCCTCACACTTCGACAGACAATATTGTGGTAAATGTAGTCTCACTTTTGTCTTTAATAAACCCGAAGATAAATAAATGTTTGCTTCGATTTAATTGTAATTTTTCATTAATTATTAAAATCGATAATAAAATATGTTTTGAAATCGAAATTATTTTCATTTCATTTATGTTTTACAACAAAAAATATTTTGAGTTTTAACTTATTTTAATTGAAATAACCCTTTCTTCCGACTCTTCATATATTATAAGGAATCAATCAGAGGTTGGCTTTTAAATTGTGAGTCAGTGATCACTAAACTAATGTTTAGTCTAAACAAACTCTAAACTTATTAAACTATGGAAAACAATGATTATCTTTTCATAAATTGCGTTAAACTTTAACTTTTAACTAATTTCGAGTTTATTATTGAATATTAATTCATGAAAATTAAAGTTTAGGTACCATTGAGTGACGACAAGCACCGAGGGCCCATTTTTGCCCTCTGGCCAAAATCAATCCGTTGCTATGTTGGTAATACTTGCAAATAGCGAGACCGATCTCGGTATATTCCAATACATGGTTGGGTCATGCAATATCTCAGACCGATCTCTGAGTGCTATCTTTCCCGCAAAATAAACCACATTTTAATGAAAATAAAACACATTATTTAAATTAAATCAATTTCTAAAAGTTGCCCGTTGCCGTATTAATTTTGCACACTATAAGAGGACCGATCAAAATGAATAAATTATCATCACACTCTCGGTATTCAAACAAATTCTAAAATTTGCCCGTTGCTATGTCGGTAATACTTGCGATTACCGAGGAAAAATCAATCCCCTCCTTTTTACTGAGATCTCGGTGCTTGTCGTCACTCAGGGTAATTTAATTGATATTTTAGAGGTATAGTTACTGTATTCAGTTAAATAAAGGTTTGATTTAAGAGATTCTATGATTAACCGCTAATTCAGTTATATAGCCAATGGTTTTAAGTTTTATTAGAATCCAGTTTATTTAATAATTTATCAAAAATTTTGGAAAATTTTAATTATTTTAAACAAAAAATGTGGAGGTGCCGGGGATCGAACCCGGGGCCTTTCACATGCAAAGCGAACGCTCTACCACTGAGCTACACCCCCCAACATATACTAAATATGATTCAGTGAAATATTTTGTTTAAAAGTTTATTACAGTTTATATTTTTCTCTATATTTTATATAACAGTTTTCAGGAAATCAGAAATAATTATTCAATAGATTTAATTAATAAATTCATTCAATTAATTAATGAAAACAATGTCAGAGAAATACAAAACAAATTCGATATTAAATGTGTTTTAATGTCACCAAAAACTAAATCATTTAAAAGAGTCATCGACTCTACGAAAGACTGCAATAAACTTTTGTCCGCCATTTCGCGTCACTTTCTTTCCTTCTTCGGTGGAGTCGAATAGTTTCGGAACGACAGGATCGGAGTCTATTTCACTTTGATTAAGGCTTTCAAAAAGTGGGTGACTGTTAAAGTGGTCAGTCATCCAATCATAGAGTTGTTGGACATCAGTAGCGATATATACCAAACCATTAATTGCCAAACAATAGGCGTATTCAGAAAGTAATTGTTGTGATATTATTCTCCATTTATGCTTTTGTTTCTTGAAGTGTGGGTCAGGAAATAAGAAAAACATTTTAGTCAACTGTCCTTTTTTGAAGAAATTGGGTAAATATTTCATTGCATTACTTCTGAGACAACTTATATTTTGATATTCGCCGGCATTTTGTTGTCTCAGAGCTATGATTCGGTCGCAAACAAAGTCACAGACTTTAACCCGAATTTCAATGCCTAAAATCAGATTCTTTGGAAACATTGGAGACAATTCAACCAGAAGTCCGCCATAACCACAACCGATGTCCAGAAACTCAACGACTAGGCTTTCATTCTGATCAAAATTTGGATAATGTGATGACCAGTCCATTGATTCAGGATTTGTTGGGTAATCAAAACAGTGGTCAGCAATTGGGTTGGAGTGAGCTCTTTGTCGATAGAAACGTTTTTGCGGTAAAGACATTAACTCTGAAGAGGCCGACATTATCTCAACGTTTCCATCTGATTCGCTTTTGTTGTCGTCAATACTTTCCATATTTCAAGTGAAGATCAATAAATAAATGCCGTTAACCATAAAAGTTGAATACATTTTAAAAGAATTGACAAAACTTTGACTTTTTTAGAGAAAATCAGAAAAGATGTGATCCAAAGCACATGTCTTAAGAAAAATGTAAACACTATTACATAACTAATACATAAAGTATGTAAAGTTTTTTAATTTAAAATAAGAGAATAATTATTTGTCATTCAGACGAAAATTTATTTATAAAACCAAAAATATAAAATTTTTAAAATAATCAAGGTTTTAAATCAATATTATATTTTTAAAATCAATTTGTTAACAATTATTATATAGAAAAAAAACTTTTAATTTAAAAGACATTATTTGTGTTATTAGTTTTGGCGCACATTATTGTGAAACCGTTTGTTTAGACGTAAACTGACATAAATTGAGATTAACTCAATTTGTTTGAAATTAAACTAAAATTAATTAATTTAAGTGATATTCTGTGAAAATGAATGAAACAAATTTTAAGTCACCTAAAAGTCTTTCCAAACAAAAGCAAAGTCATAAAAATTTATACAAAACATCTCCAAATTGGCCACAAGTTTACAAACGGGTAATTATTTTTGAAATTATAAATAATTAGAGAATTGAGACAATACTAAGAATTCCTTTTTAAAAATCAATAGAAATGTTTGTCAGAACTGAACCAAAAACGAAACGAATCCCGAATTCGACTTTCGGAGAGATTTAGAAACATTAAAATCACTGAAAAGACAACAAATCCTTCGAACGAAAACGACTACAAATTGTCAGAATTGGGTGCTTTTGTCGACCAAACTATGCTTTCCGTATGGAATACATTCAACAATGAATATAAAGTGAATGTCTGTGACATCAGTGACTACATGGAAGACATCAGAAAAGAGTTACTTATGGAAGGTTTGTATATCTTATTAAATGTTTGTTATTATGAATTGAGAGGTCGTTCCCATTGATTCTTAATCTGATATTCCTATAGAGTGCCAGTATTGGGAAAATATGGTCGACTCCTATCAAAAGCAAGAACTCGAGTGGTTATGTTTTCAGAGAGATTCAATTATTTGCTTTTTTTGTCAAAAGAACCCTGCTCAAATTAGACCATTAGAAAATGGTAACAAAACAGAGCTCTCCTGTTTGGGCTGTGATTTTATTCACACTTTTCAGGTCTGTCCTCTTAAGTGGTTTTGATTTTTGTTGAAATAATTTAAAATTTATTGAATAGTTTTCGTTTACTTCGAGTTATATCCAACAAAGAGTGGATCTTATTGTTGATAACCACCAAAAGATATGTAACAAAGGATGGATTCACTTCAAATTGTTTTATGACAGTTCGAAGAGAACCGCTTCAGATGGGGTGCCCAATGATATCCTTGCCTTCTGTGATGTAAGTAACCATTATTTTTATCTAAGCTTTCATTTAGAGTTCAGTAGAGGACAAGTCGTGACAACAACTCTTGTTTTAATTTCGTTCAGATATTTTCTTTCAGTAATTTTCCATTAGATTTAAACCTGTTTTTTGTATGAACTCAATTTTAGGAATACCTCTACTTTTAAAGTTTAAAGTCTTTTTCCAAAATATTGACAGATTTTTCGAAACTATTTTTTATTAATTAAATGTTAGGTACGGAAGATATTTATCATTTGTAGGAATCATTTGATAAAAATATTTACTACTTTCATATCAACTTTTTTTGTCACTACATTTACGCAATTTATTTAAAAAATCTTTTAAACACTTGTTTTGAATAATAAGTCTAAAGTTTTCAATTAAATATGATATATATTTTTCAATCTATAGTATTGTTTGACGAATGTTCTCATATTCAAAGAGTTGGAGGAATTGACGGCAAATATGTTTTATCATAAAGACTGCAAATGAGGCGACGCTTAGTCTAATGGCTTTTGCTTTAAAATTGTCGGGTAATTAAAATGTTAGCCAAATCTCAATTTGTATTTTAAAAGATTTTATCTATCAATGTTTAGAAGTATTTATTAATCCAAACATTTTTTAAATCATTTAAATTATTGAACCGATTATTAAACTCTTTTATTTATTCCTAAACTCATTGTTTGTTTTGCTTATAATTAAGATTAATTGAGGATTACATTGACTTCTTGTGCTTATCTAAAACTGTTGACATCAAATGTTGAGTTCAATACTTGAGTCGTATTAACGCATGTCTTGTGGGGACAGCCACCTAACCCCCACCCACTTTTTACGCATCGCTTTAGTTACTAAGTCTTCCGCACATAAGAATCTTGTGATAAGTGCTTAAAATATTCAAAAAGAAATAATTTGTTATTCAATTTAAAAGTTGAAAATTGGTCTCTCCTAAGGGAGAGTCTCCTTTTCTTAACTAAAATAATGTAATTGACGTAATGTGTGTTCAGAGCTTTTGTCTATTTTAGCTATTGTTGTCTTTTGTTGGTAAAGTTAGGCTGAGCCCAGTGGTAGAGCAGAGTTTCTCAACTAGTTTTGCATTGAGGGCCAGAATTGGAGTTTTTGTGAACTTTTGATTTGAGTCACAAAATCTAACGTTTATTTCCCGCTTTCGTCAGTTTTTTTAGTTTATCGTTGAATGTAATATCAGTGGATTGGAGTGTAATCTTATGATCTAGAACATAGCCATTGAGACCAAGTTCGGCCTGAGGCGCTCATTTGAAACACTGGTCTCTTGGATGGGAGACACTTAGTGCGCACGTGAAGAGTGAATATAAACTTCAGTCCTTTAAATGCTATGCTTTGACGTCATTTCAAAACAATGAATGAAAGAGTCAGCTGAGGCTTAAAGGGAGTGAGCACTCAGTCTATCAGTGAGTCCTCTGTTGTGAACTGAATGGCGTCTTAAGTGTTAAACCAAATGATGTTTTGACTCCAAACCAATCAGTTATAAAGAGTTTGTTTTTATGAAAGAGACAAACAAAAGACATTTAAAGTTAACCATAAATAGTAGTAAATATAGTGTGTGTCCACCCGATGGAAGTAGTCGGTCATTATGAATATTCGCACAAAGACCTAATAGGCCATGGTGCGTTTGCAGTTGTCTTTAAAGGCAGACACATTCATAACTCTCACAATTCAGTGGCCATTAAATCGATAACTAAAAAGAATTTGGCCCGAAGTCAGAACCTATTGGGCAAAGAGATAAAAATCCTTTCAGAGCTGACACAACTTCATCACGAGAATGTGGTCGCCCTCTTGGACTGTAAAGAAACCCCAACTCACGTCTTTCTTGTTATGGAATATTGCAATGGCGGAGATCTGGCGGACTATCTCCAAACCAAGGGTAGTCTTTCTGAGGACACAATAAGACTGTTCTTTAAACAAATAGCCGGTGCTATGAAAGCTCTTAATGCCAAAGGAATAGTTCACAGAGACCTCAAACCTCAGGTAAACATACATTTATTTTATTGTGAAAGTGGTATAAAAATAGAGAAATCGTTAAAAGTTTTGTAAATATTTATGTTTTGCAATAAAACAGAGTTTTATCACTACTTTTACATAACATAACGCTATTATAACGTAATCGACAACACTTTCATTCTTAACTCATTCTGTCCTCTTTATGTCAATTGTATTCAGAATATCCTTCTTTGTCACGAAAGTTCAAAATCCAATCCAATGCCGACTGAAATAACTCTAAAAATTGCTGATTTCGGTTTCGCTCGATTCCTCGAGGATGGGGTGATGGCAGCCACACTGTGTGGTTCCCCAATGTATATGGCACCAGAAGGTATGTGCACTTAAAGAGAGCAAATCGCGTGATTCTCTAATAAATATTAATTTATTTTAATTGAACGCAATAGTGATTATGTCATTGAAATACGACGCAAAGGCAGACCTCTGGTCTATAGCGACGATTGTATTTCAATGCCTAACAGGAAAGGCTCCTTTTCAGGCATCCACTCCTCAGGCACTTAAAAACTTTTATGAGAAGAACCCAGACCTCAAACCAAAGTATGTTTCCTTTTATTCTTTGTTCTGAACCTGATTTCTATTTAATGGCTTTTCTTTTGTTTAATCCTTTAATGGTTTATAGGATTCCGAGCGGAACATCACCTGAATTGACGGACTTTTTGACCAGACTTTTGAGACGTAATGCAAAGGACAGAATGGAATTCGATGAGTTCTTTCAACACCCGTTCCTAAGATCAGTTCCGAGTAAAGCAGTTCCCGTCCGACAGCCCCGACAGCCAAGGTCTGCCTCTTCATCACCACTTCAGTCTCCCGTCTCATTTGGTTCTCCGATAACACCTTTGGTACCGCACTCTCCCGGTTCACCCAAAGCTGGTGATGAATTTCCGGGAACACCATCTTCTTCGGGATCTTCAGAACAAATGGATGACTTTGTGATGGTTATGGCCGACGGCAATAGTAATAATGTTTTGGCGCGAACTCCTTCTCCTAAACAAAAGGCATTTACCCAAAAGAGATCTCCACTGGCATCTGTACCGCCCGAACCTCTTCCGGTGCCTACTCAGAGGGCGGCATATGAAAGGATACAGAAGAGTTGTGGATCTAATAATAGTTCAATTGGAAAGAGTGCCGGCAGTAGTGATAGTACTCAAAGTGCAAACACATCGATGGCTACCAGTCCTCCGACTACGCCAAAGTCAACCCATAAAATTGGTTTACGTCGACAGGACTCGAATAGTTCATTGGCCAGCACTGGCAGCACATCTCGCAGTCGTTTTGTGGCTGATATTAGTCAACTCTCGCCACCAAATGTCCAATTCATGATCGGTTCGGGTACTCCTCCTGTTTCAGGATTTTTAAACAATTCTCGCCGATGCAGTGCACCCGTACTTAACCTACAAAACAGACAGACGCCTCCTCTCTATAAACAATTAACACCTCCTGCCTATGCATCGACTGCTACTTCACCTCTATTGCCCGCCATTTGCGCCAATCCTAACAGTGAATATCAAGTATACGGTAACCAAATTGTTGGCACAGCTCCAGCAGAATATCCATATTATCCCCAACACTCTCCACATTGGATACTAAGGTCAAGCAAAACGGAGCCATCGATGACTAACATGAATGTGGGCTCCCATTCCAGTAAATTGGGGTTTGCGTCACCACCGCGTGCTATCACTTACAATGAAATCCATGGATATAATCAAAACCGAAGCCATAGGTCTAATCCATACCCGCAGTGCGTTTATCCATACCAATCATCGTATGGTGCTCAGCGCAGTTCGCCCACCCATCCGTCTCAACCCTCAACCGAACCAATTATGTTCGAAGCGCCGGAATTACCAGAAGAAACACTACTGGATCGGGAACACAATGAAACTCTTGCTAAACTCAACTTTGTCTTAGCTCTGGTCGACTGCATACTGGAGTTGGCGGAAACTAAAGCCAGTCCTCTTTCACTGCTCACCGAATCGGTCAACAAAGAGAACAAAGAGGTTCGCCATTTGTTTTATTTTATTTTTTAGCCTTCATTTTAATGACATTTAAAACTTGATTTAATGATATCCTGAATGTATTTTCGGTTCATTAACATTAATATTAAAATTCAGGTGCAGAGCGAGTCCTATCGTAAAACAGAACAATTAGTACTATACGTCAGATCTCTACAGCTCTTGTCATCTGCATTGCAATTGTCGCGAAGGGAAATACAGGCGGGAAGACTCAGAACATCTACATCTGTGAGAACAGGTAATGCACTTAAGCGCACCTTTTGCTAAATTTGAGGTAAAAATACTGAAGACTTTGTTTTATAAATACGTTCAGTACTTCGGACTATGAAAGACCGTTTCCATGAATGCCTAAATACTTGCAAAACTCTCGATTGCGCAGCACTTGTCAGCTCCAGTACTGAGAGGGCCATCGACAACATATCTGCAGATAAACTTCTCTATAGTTACGCCATAGAGATGTGCCAATCGGCGGCACTGGAAGAGCTATTCGGGCGGCCAACTGAGGTATGTGTGATCTTATGTTTTTCTATTTATGGAAACCTTTTAACCTGATTTCAATAATCTTATAATATGTGAGTGAAACCGATGTTTATTTACTAATGTAGTGCTTCCGTCGCTATCAAACGGCACAAATACTTCTGCACTCATTATCACAACAGGTCTATAATGAAAGCGATAAGAAACTGCTGATGAGATATAAGGAAGCCGTCGAAAAAAGGCTTTTTGTATTACAAAGTCATGGGTTAGTTATGGCCTTTGATAACACCACTGCCTGACTATTGGAACGACTGTCCCCTCTATTCCTATGTCTATTAATGCTATGGACAATGAGTCCCACATATTATTTGAGATGTAAATCACTGATACTTCGATTGGATCTCTTTATGTAATTTTAATATATTCTGACAGGAATTTCAAGTTTGCTATCAATTTATTATTATTTATATTCAGTTTTGTTTCTAACACTTTCTCCAAAACTAATAATTAATATATAATTAATTATTTGATTGCATTTTCATTAATGAGTTTGCAGTCGAATGGACTCAATATTTGTCGATATTCTGCACAAAATAATACACTTTTATTGATTAGAATTGTATTTAACTCAATAGTGAGAGTCATTTGTTTTGTTGTCGACTATTATTTGACTGATTATTTGAATTTTTAATTATTTGATTATCAAATGAGTGATACAATTAATGCGCTTTAATTTAGTTAATATCCACTTTGTTTACAATTTTCAGTTTAATTATAGATTATTTTATATTTTCCTTGTTATTAATTATTACTCTAATGTAAGTATAGTTTAGTTTTTGACCAAATATTTGTCTCAATTAACTGATAAGTTATTCAACTATTGTTTTTATACAAAATCGTATCCTTTTTAATCATAAACTCAACTTTAAAAGCGCTTCTTCTAAACATTTGAGTCACTCATACTTTTGCGACATTCCTTAAAAAATTACAAAACTATTTGCTTTGTATTATATGTAAATTGTTATCAGAATTATCACACATTTGTCTGATCCCTGACTGAAAATAATAATATTAACAAATAATTATTATTCCTCAACACAAACACTCGATATATTTGTGGCACAACTCATACCCAACCCATTCTTATCTTCTATTTAAATGACGAATTGAATTTCCTCTCATTTCAAGTCTTCGTTATTTTTCATCAATTTTAGGACTCATTTAATTAATTGTATTTTGAATTTGAATTTCTGTTCTATTTATATAATTTGTAGGAATATTTCAAAACAATTTAATAAAAAATAAATTGAAAAAAAATAAATAGTTTTGTTATATATTTATTTATTGAATTTTTTTTGTGTCAATCATATGATTTTCCCACAAAGTAATAGATATTATGTAATATAATATCTAATTTCAAAGAACTGATTGCCATTTATTAGTGGTATTGGGGCTCAACATATATTTCTTAGCTAAGAGTTTACATTATATTATATCTGAGATAAAAGTTTGTGAGGCTTGACTCTAAATATATGCCAAACACGAAACCAAAGCATAAGACTTGCACAACCAGTTTTACAAAAAAAAAGTGTTTCAGTATCAGATCTAATCGGGATAAAATAACTTATATTTCTTTTGTGTAAACAATGAATTATTTTATTGACTTTTATTACTGAATCATATTATTAGTCATTCAATGAATGTCTATTCTTTGTGATACCTGAGCCTCAGAATAACGTCAAACAGGAATACTAACAAAATTAGCTCATACTTCGTATATCTATTGCGCGCTTTTGGTTTAATAATTACTTTAAAAGCTTTGAATTGAAATTCAAAACATTATATTCAAGGTTAGGGATCACAAGGTTTCGTAGAAAAATATAATTACAGCATATTTTCATACATTTTGGTGGCATAACCAGTGCCAACACAGACAGAGCTGTCAGAATATATCAGTACAACTGTTTGAGTCAATAAATAGCTAGACTTGTGTTGAATGAGAACTAATATTATGAATATTATGAAATGGCATTCAATGCATTCAAATATCGCTAATATTAAAGTAATTTTAATTTTAGTTCACATGATTTTAAAGTTTCAATGAAACACTTCTTACATTTTTTACGCAATCATTTCCTACACACTTTGCTATCAAACAAAAATTGTGTAACTCTTCACCGAATTATTTCTAAGATTAAATAATTAAAATTTATCCACTGTTCATACGGAACAGCTTTTTATATTTATAAATAAAAAAGACCTAGTTCAATGGTATCAGATACGATAGAATAACTAGTGTTTGTTGTGGGAAATTGTTTTCACATTTAAAGTGATGTGAAAACTGTTAAATCTAGGATTTGCCTCAACTGAGCAGTTATTTAAGTTTTATTGGAGAGGCATTCGAGCACTGAATTCCTAATTATTAAATGCAAAAACTTCTTTGACTTACATTAGATTAATGTTTTGTTTGTCAAAAAATTCAAGAAATTCAAGGATTAATTATTTAAATATTTTAATGGGAACGCTATTGAATTTTATTTTGCCTTTTTGTCCACAATTATTATTATTATTATTATTTTACGATTATTATTGATTTAATTTTACAAATGTTTCGAAATAGTAATTCTATTATAAAATTATTAAATCCATTTCCATTTTGCAATTGTTCAAGGTAGAAATAGACAAGCATCACTAATTTATAATTTAGCCTACTCAAATTGATTAATAGCATAGTTAGTGACCAATTTTAAATGAATTCAGTTGTCATATATTTATTATTTTAATTTATATTATCATAATTTTAATATATTTATTACAAATTAAATATTTTTCAAATTTATTTTTTTATTATTTACTATAAATTCATTTTTAATTAAGTTTTGTTCAATATTTGTGATTAAAATAAGGAAATTATCACAAATTAGTGTAATGGTAGGTTTGGTCTGCTTTAAATCCTACACATATACAGAATGTATCCTGGCTAGATAATCCTCAAATGCATTTGATTAACGATCCGCTCGAATAAAAAAGTTGGTAATTAAATAAGTAAAAACAAATTTCTCAAAATTATCTTTTGGTGATATAATCATTGAATAATTTAGTGGAGGGAATGGTTGATGAACTGAATAGTGAAGAAGAGCAATTATCAGTGATGCCCAAGGGGTATAGCCTGAATACCCCCTATTTTGTTGTCTAAAGGGACCCCCAGAAAAAGAACTCCCCTGTTTGACTAGATTTTTAACATTACGTCTATGGAAAGTAAATGAAGTCATACCCTCCCCTATACTCCCTGTTTTCAAAATTTTTGGGACCCCCTATCTCAAAGAGCTTGGGCATCACTGGTAATTATCAAAGGTGTGCGTAATAATTAATGAAAGATCCGTCAGTTATGTTGTAATAAATTAGATCGAACTGGTCTTCAAGAGTTATGGTTCCATAAGTCAAGAGGACGTCTTCGCTCTGAATATTGTGTATTATTTTAATTTCTGCTTTCATTTGTCCGATGGTTGCGTTTCTATCAATTCTTAGGGCAACTGTTTTCGGTAGAAAATCCGAACTCAGATACGGATGTCTTACGTTTTCCTTAGAGTTCATAACACGAATCTTCACAAATACCTGGATTTCATCGCATTGGACTAATGAGAGCCGACAGTCCGCTTCGATTCCATATTCAAATAGTGATCGCATGTCTTCGAGTTCTGCGGAACCGTTGAAAAGTTTTAACTTTCCATTTCTTATATTAAATATTTTCATCAAATTTTGTTTGATTTCTCCAATTTTCTTAAAGGGATCCACTTCTATGAAATTCTCTTTGAATTGCAAAAAATAATTATTAAAACTCTTAGATTCGGTCACTTCTACTGTTTTGTCATATTTTTGCATCTCTTGGACACAATTAGACATACAGTCAATCAGTTTCGCCGATTTGTTTCCTTCAATTGAAAGTTTTAATTCAAAATTTGCAAACATTTGATTAAAATGTTTTAATTGTTCCCCAAATTTTTGATTATTTGTTTTAATAGCCAGTAGTTCGGCCTTCAATTCGTCGATTTGGTTTTGTTGGCCATCTATTTGTTCGATCTGACCCCTCACCAAATTATGCAATTCTTCCATACAATTGTGACTTTCAAACTCACATCTATTGGCTAATACCAGTCCACAGCCCTTTTCACATTTGAATGGTTTGTCCGGATTGTAAGGACATTGATTGCAATGAATGGACAGGTTTTCCAATTTGACGCACGCATTACAACCATAATCAGCGAAATCACATTTAATGCTCAGTTTTGCCAACAAATTGGTTACAATTCGTGGTGTTTTCATGTCTTCACGATTGACATCCTCTCTATCGAGAGGACAGTTTTTCTTTCCTTTGGCTAACCATTCGTCCAAACAGTCCGAACAGAAGACATGTTCGCATGTCGTGACTTGAATAGGATTTTGGAGTACACCCTCGCAAATGGAGCAAATCAGTTCATCATCAACTGTGGTCTCAAATCTGCTTATGTCGTAACCCATTATTCAATAAATCTTCGATTGAATCTAAATAATAGAAATATAACACAATTTCTTTAGTTTTGATTTTTTTTTGAAAAACTAGACAAACAAATGACTCACTCTTGCAATTAGGAAAATTTGTCGGGAAAATTGACTTTCAATTTAATGTTTTTATAATTTATTTCAATTAAGTACCAGGCAAAAATAAAATTTGTCTGAAATATATTTTTCCAATTATTGAGAGTAGTTTTAATTTACAAACAAAATAGGATTTTCCAAAATTAATATAATTATAAGTAGACTATAATAAGTGTTTTGAAGCAATTGTTTTCTATGGAAATAATCAGATTTATGCTAAAGATTATCCTATCATTTGATTAATAAGTTTCATAATTAATGTGTAATAACATTCAAATGTATTAATCATTCAGAAGTTCTTAGAACTCATATCCAGTAGATATGAAATCTTAATTCAATTGAATTCATAAATGAGTCCGATTCTCCATTTTTATTTTAATAACTTTTATAAATCTAAGTTCATTTTAAAAATGACATTAATTAATGTTAAGTTGAATCTTAGTATAAATAAAGTTTTTCATTTCATTTCATAGCCAGACGGTTCTTGGTAT
>JAQGCE010000269.1:0-14140 GCA_034699185.1 Eupelops torulosus
TTTTTATTAATAAAAATCCATTAATTTTTATTTGGTTTACAAAACAGATCGACAATCGATTAGTGACTCAAAATTGGATTTATTTATAATAAATGAATTGCAAACACAAACAGCGAATACAGTCATCGAAAATGTTTTGCAACAAAAACCAAAATCAATTCTAGTAAATGGCTATCTTCCTAATGGAGACTGTATCAACAAAATACTCAAGGTGATTTTTAAAAAACACTGGGATTAGGTTATACTTTTATTGATAGATTAAAGTTGCATGACAGTGTAGGTGTCCAAATTCAATGGATAAGTTTAATCTTGTTTTTTATTTTTTATGATTTTATAAACTTTTTCAAATAAAATCCATTAGAAATAGTCCTGGGTAATCAAATTACTTTAAATAAAAATGTTTTTCAGAAAAATCACCAGAATTTGAGAGTATGTGTGGGTGTTTTACTTAATTTTAAACTTAATGTGGATTTTCATACGAAAAGATTATTTGAATTTTTGAATTTAATGCAATTTCGCTTATATTTAAGACTGAGGGCGATCTAAGGGATCAACTCCTCTATTATGAAAGGGAAGGCTTTATTGTTCATCAGACACAACAGATATTTGATGTAAATATAATTTGAACGACAATTTGAAAATCTAATAAACTGTTTCTATTCTTAGGAGTCGGATGTCACTGATGTACAGCAAACCGCTGTTTGACTCTTAGACAAAAATCCAATTGAAGGCTATTCTCTGGAAATATATTATTTTTATTATTCAATACATTGTCTCAAAAGAGAATAACATTTCCTATCGATTGTTATCAAAAATGGTATCTTTTTGTCTGACATGTAATTGAAGTGACAGTTCGAGAGCTCGACATAAGAACAGCAAAAAATTTGATTGTAGTCTCTCTCTCTCCCTCTCCCTCTCGTCGTTATCACATCAAATGTCGGACTATTTTAGACTTCTTTTCATTTCAAGTCTTGTAATAGAATTTTATAAACCTTTTTACAGGAAATGTAAGAAAATTTAAGGAAAATCTTTTATCCATCAAAATTTTACAGAAAGACTACAAATTTATTGTCAAAATTACATTAAAATCTGTCTTTTGATTCAAAATCAAAAATATTTTTCTAAAAAAAATGTTTTTAATCATTTTTAATCATAAAATAAACAGATAATCAATTTTGAAGTGCAATTCAGTTATGACTTTTGCACAGAATTTGATAACTTGTAAAACTTGTTTAATAATTTGTAAATAAAAATTACATCTTTTTATATGATCGGCCCTTTTGTCAACTCTTCGTGTTAATGTCTTGAGAGCACTGGTCAGAAGGGTGCTGTTGTCGTTTTTAAATTATTTATATTATAATATTTCGAAAATTTTAAAAATCTTTTATAAAACAAATGAATGAAAATATCATCTTGGCATTCTACTGAACAATTTGTTACTAGCTTATTGCTTCAAGCTTCTGGTGGGGGTAGAGATCGGTGGGGGCTCTCACTGTCAAACAATATATTCGGAAACTTGGTTGTCGAGGTAAAAAATAGTCAATAAATTGATAATCAGTATGTTTTAAATTAAAATAACCTTGAACACTTTCAAAGTGATATTGAAATTCTCATTGTTATGAAATTTTCCAAACTATTTATCAATTGAAATTGAAGTCATCCATGCAAAAAACATTTCAAAACAACACTTTGTGTTTATGAGTCAATTAAAACACGCTTTCAAATAGTCTTTCAAAATATTTTTGGCAACACTTTGCGAATGTAATCAATAAAGTAATTTTGTTTTTTCTCAAAACATTAACATTGCTATTATGTGATATAATCAAGTTCATTACTTGAATAATGCCTGCTCCTATTAAAACAGGATATAATTTCATCACAATTTCAATTCTCAAGCGATTTGTTTAATGTGTGTAGAAATGCCATAATTTTATGAATATCTATGATCCCAATCCCAACATTAATCAGAGGTAAGCCATAAAACGAATATATTCTAGCAATTAATTGTATTAAACATTATTATATCAAATATGTCCACAATTTATGATTCAATTAAAATTGATTTTCATTTAACTCTTAATTAGAATGAATTGTCTCAGAAATAAAACCGTTTGTGAAATACATTTAATATTTTATTTAATATTGACTATTATTCTGTGCACTTCAATACTCACATATATTTACTATCAAAACAATCAATTGAAACAAAAATGTGTTGCAAAGGAATCTCAAAAATCAGGTCATTGTTTGTATTCTGTGTTTATCTCTTTTCTCATAAGAATCAAAGAATTATTTATTTTTTTCAAAACTTTAGATAATTATAATGAGAGTGAAAGCCATTGGACTGTAGGCAAGAATAATGAATATGCGGATCTAAACTACCAACCCTTCGTTAATGATCACACAATAAATTCCCTGGTTGTTAAATCGAGGAATTCCATTGAATTAATGCGAAACACTCTGAATATTCCGTGCATTTTGGTTGGCATTAGTATTAATGGCAGCGATTTGTGGACCGAAGGAATGGGATATTCAGATGTGGAAAATGGAGTCAAATGTCATAAACATTCGGCTTTCAGGTTATCATTACATTAAATAATATTCTTTTTTATCACATAATTTCGTGAATTGCATACAAAAATCAAAATTTTTGAAAATATAATAATCAAAATCTCATTCATTTGAATATTATTTCGATTTATTTATCAATCAATTATTTAAATGCCTTTGGATTTCATAATAACATTCAATACATTATTATTATGTGATTTCATAAAACATATTCTGATTTGATTTTTACTCAAACAAAAAAGGCGTTGAATTATAAAACAGATTATTCGCTTAATTTTCTTCAATATTCTGTAAATTCCTGTAATTTTCAGCTCTTGTTTAAAGTAATGATAAATATTTGCCAAATATTTGCCAAAAGATTATACCAAATTCTTGTTTCG
Source organism: Eupelops torulosus (assembly GCA_034699185.1). Taxonomy (NCBI): domain Eukaryota; kingdom Metazoa; phylum Arthropoda; class Arachnida; order Sarcoptiformes; family Phenopelopidae; genus Eupelops; species Eupelops torulosus. The sequence continues at coordinate 2,952 of JAQGCE010000269.1, forward strand.
CCAGAAAATGGGGTTTTCATAAAAAAACTTATTTTTATTTATCAAAATTTTTTCGATATATAAATATGTAATTCTTTGCTTTTTAAGAGTACAGAATCTCGAAGAAAGGACGTTCATTCATGAAAAGCTGCCAAAACTCTTTAAAAAATATTATTAGACTCAGGAATAACATCCCAATAGACAAACGGTTTTTTCAATTCCTTGAGAGAGTATCGAAATACCAGTGCTTTCCAGTACTCACATTGAATGCAGATTCATATGAAATGCTTTTTTGTGCTTATTTTCAGCAAAAATGGAATTTTTGACACAAAATATGTCAAAAATCTTTTTCAAAAATTCTGACTTAAATTCACTTTTGATAAAATGTTTATCGAAAATAAAAGATATTTTTTATTCCCAACAAAAGGCTTTTCGATGAATTTAAGGGGTTAAGGGGTTAGGTCTCTCTCTCTCTCTCTCTCTCTCTCTCTCTCTCTCTCTCAACTTTATTATTGCCATGATGTTTGATCCTATATAAATTAAACTGTATAAATTTCAAAATTGTTTTTTTTAAAAACTCAGCATGGATAATCTTGCTTGATATTAAATTTTTATAAAAAAAAACTGTGTTTAATATTCCATACATTCTGTCCTTTCCTTTCATTTCAATGGCATATCTGTGCAATCATTTCATTTGAAGAAGAGGTCATTTTTCACGACAAAAGTGATTTTCGAAAAATATATTTTGTGATTCTCACGAGACATGTGTGACAAATATATTTTATGGTGTGCTCTCATATGAAAACTTGTTTTCTGTGACTTTCTTTCACTACTATAATGAATAACAATCCAATGATTGACTTCACCAATATTTGGAATTCCTCTCGAATACAATTATGAACAGCTTTAATATCCTGTGCTCTGAATAAAATCCTGGGTATTGTTGTATAAAATAGACATTATTTAAGGGAAAAGGAATTAATTTCATTTCTCCATTTTATTATTCAATTTATTTGAATCAATTGTACTAGGTCAAATGCTATGTATTCTAGATCTATTTCTTATTTTGACACTTGATTTGTACAAGCTCAAGTTCTACCATTACCAAGTTATCTAATACTTTGATTTGATTTTGTATTTCAGTTTGGGATCAATGAGTAAACCAATGATTTCATTAGTGATCGCATCACTGATAGATTCGGGTAAACTTAATTTGGACCAATACATCAAAGATATAGACTTCAATAAGACCTATCCTCAAATATATCATCCACATGAAAATTCAAATTCATCTTACCAATTTACTTGGAGACAATTGATGTCAGAGATACGGGTCATTCAAATTGAAAATTCTACCGAAGCCTACATTTATTGCGATAAATACATTAATATTTTTAAAACGCCTATCTCTGAGGAAAGACTACTATTTTATGAATCGTCACTCGCATGGGATATAATCATAGATAGAGTGGAATTCCTTTTAAATAAGAGCTTTGATTCAGTACTCAATGATTTTTTATTTGGCAAGTTAAATTTGATTTCAACTCAAATACAGAGCGAGCACTCAATAGTCCCATATTCTGTCCGCTATTACAACACAAATGACTCTAGATTACAAAACTATGGATCAACTGATGAGATACCAGTGAGTTGTTGGCCCTCCTCTGCCATTACTTCAACGATCTTTGAGCTTTTGATGTTCGGCAGGAAAGTAATCGACATTTATGATAACAAGCTTGGTAATTTTATACATTACATACATATATATTTTAAAACACATCAAAAAAGAAATTGGTCTTGCTATAATAAAAGTTGAATAATTATCAAATGATTTATGAATATTTACATTTTGTTAAGATTTATATATTTCTGAAAAATGTCAAAACACTTATGAATTAGATCTACAAATGAAATATTTATTTGAGTTTTTATTTTTATTTATTTAGTGTTAAACTAATGATTAATTATTTCAATTCTAATGTGTTTTTTCTGTAGATATAATTCAAATCTAATATTTGTCTCATAAACAGATTCAACGATAAATAGTTCCACATTCAGACAATTTATTAGCCGTCAAATACAGCGCTCAACTAATCAGGATATTTATTATGGTAAATTTATTTCAATAATTTATGTCTTCTAATGAGCAAAAACCTAAACCTGATGGCAAATTTAGCAATCATAAACAAGATCAATCAAATTAATATTTCATCAACTCATAGAATATTCTATTGAAATTCATTTATCTCTTGGCCTTAGGGTTGGGTTGGATGCTATTCGATGCAAATTCAAGTGAGACTGTCTCTCACCAATTTGGTTATAGTGGACAGACATCTGGAACTTCCTATCTGTTTATGGTTAGACCGGACAATGCATTTGTTATCTCATTATTTGCTAATTTGGGTGGAGTTGAAGATGAGTTATATAAATTAGCAAACACAATTATTAATGATTTCAAGAGTATTTTTACCTAGCATGATTAACTATCAGATGACAAACTATTCGATAAACTATGTTAATCGAAAGTAATCAAGATAACTTCAACATATTTACTACTCTTTAAAAATTTAATCAAATTCTTAATGCTTTACATTAAAGGAATCATTGATTGAAGAAATCTATTGATTTTCTATTAATTGAAATAAACACTTAATATAATAGCCTTAATAATGAGAACTAATCTTATTTATGACCTGAATATAATCCGGTGCTCACTAACAGTAAGCCTAACTTTGGGTCAAATTAAAGACGTTTTTAATACTTAAGTTACAGAAAGAGAAGTATTTCACCGAAAAAAAGCAAAAACGGTTTTCCTTTCGACCATTAATTTGAGTGCATATCAAACAGGGGTTATGACTTGAAATGTAGTCCAGTGCTGGTAAAACAGTCACTTACCATTGACTGGCGACGACTGATGAAATACTAGATTAATTCAATTCTGTGCAGAGACAGCACATCATTAATAGTTGATTTTAGTTCTGTAAAAACATTTGTGCACTTTTTATGGGTCTCTCTCTTTCTCTCACTGCCTTCCCTTTCTTTCCTGTGCCATAAAGACTAGAATTAAAGAGAAGTTGTGTAGTTTGTAGTCCAAAAACAGGGTAATTGAGTTAAAGCTTTCATTTTGATTTAAGTAAGAGAAAAGTCTTTTCGTCACGAATTTCGATGGATTTTAATTACATTCAACTAAATTATACTCAAAGTTAACAATCGATTAGATAAGAGAATGACATTCAAAATAATAGACTTACTTCTAATTCAGTTAAAATACAGAATATATTAGAATATAATCTAATTTAAAATAATTGTTCAAAATTTTCATAAATTAGGATTTGGTCAAAATTTGATTTCAGTTTTGTATTTAATATCGTTGGAAATAAAATAAATTTTATTATTTTTATCTTCAAATTGGAATATTTCTTTAATTTCATCTAGTTTCATCAAGATAATCCAAAATTTATCTTGCTATTATATAATAATGTTTTTGTGTTAATCCCTTTATTATTTGTTATGGTATTTACGAGTAAATTGAAATCACTCACATGTCACATGTGATATGTGTTTATAATTTGAACTTGGTTCATGTCTTCATCATTTTGTTTATATTTTTATCAAGTTTTCGACATTATGATCGAACTTAACCAGGTCATACTTTATAAATTTACAGGTTAGTCAATAAATTATTAATTGAATAATTAACAAATAAAATAAATTTAATTAAATTTCGTTTGTATTCCAATACTTGTTATTCAAATCCGTTGAACTTTGACTCAATAGAACTATGCATTTGATCTTGTTAAGCCTAGCGATTAAGAATTCACGTTAAATTTTTGTTTATTTTGTTCAATTTAATTCCTAATTTCCATTTATAAGTCATTCCCTTCTGGTTATCGATTTAACCAATTTTTTGTTTTCAACATTTGATAATAAACTCATTAATTATTAAAATTGTAATTAAATTCATTTTTTACCGAAATTTTTAAAGTTTTTCTATATTTATCTAATGATTAAGTCATTAAATATTTACTTTAAACTACTTTTAGAGGAGTTGGAGAGAGAGAGAGAGAGAGAGAGAGAGAGAGAGAGAGACAGAGAGAGAGAGAGAGAGAGAATGTGTCGAGATTTTTAATGTGTGTCTAAAAAGTGATTTGAATTTTTCAAATCTAATGTTAATATAAGAGAAGAACATTAAAAATGCATTAATCGAATGGAAAACATGAATAAATGACAAACAGGACTAACAAAAGTCTGATTGAGTGTCGAGTGTTGTGGTGTTCTCTCTCTTTCTCTATAGACATTTTGACTGCCTTTTACTTCATTCATACTTTTCTCGAAACTATTTCCAATATTTTCACATTTTTTCTAAATATTTGTGAAACTCAAGTATCAAAACATTTGCTGAGAGTTTTTGTGAGAAGTGGAGTGGAGTGGAGTTTACACTTCAAAAAATAAATGTTTGGGTCAGAGATTGAGTGCAATCAGAAGTGAGAAAAATCATACGTAAACTTTTGGGCACTAAAGGCACAGATCGATAGCGCAAATGGAAAGCCATACAAATTGTATGTATAGCGAAAAGGATTGCATGAATAGCAGATGAGTTTGAGATGAGCCCAAAGTAGAGGACATATAACACAAGAGATAAAACATTTCTGTTATGCCATTCATTCACAGCTTTCCGATCGTATGGGAAATTGGACCGAAGAGCGCAAGAGCTCAACAGATCTCTTAGAGTATAACATAACCGGCGATGCTTTGAAACCGACAGCACATTCATTGGACTCTTGCTCTGTCTCTGCGATCATTGCGTTTAGTCGCGAGTGAGAAATGAGTGAATAGTTTTTGCAATTTTGCTTCACTTTTCCAAATAGTTTTCAATAGTTATGATCTCTGACTGACTTGTATTGAAAGCACTGGTAAACTTTGTCCGACCAGTCAACTGGCCATTGACTCTGTGTTCTATTCAAGTAAATGCTAGTTATGTGCACAGTTATGTGCAGCCCTTGAGTGCTCTCATCTGAATTGAAGGCAATAAACATTTGAATAGTTTGTAATATAAATAACACAAACGAAGTGAAGAATACATTACTCCGTTGTGTTTCGTGGAATCTCTGTTCCGACACATAAACTGTCAAAACATTTCATAGACAATGCATTTTATGGTGTGCTCCCAGAGATAGACAGCGCGAAAACAATAATAAAACTGTGAGATTGAGATAGAGATGTGAATTGTCGTCGTTATAACTTATGTCGTTATAAATCTATTTACTCTTTACTCTACTCTACAATACTTTACTCAACATTAGACTGTCGTCAGATCAGTTCCCTACTCTTCCTCATCTACTTTGCACTGTTCTTCACAAGAATTGTATTATTAGATTAAAAAATATCTTACGAATGAACAGTTAAAGTGATACTGAAATTTGTTGGCAATAATTCTCTTCTTCTTCCTCTTCAGTCATTTATTGGACTCTTTTCCACTTATTCTTCGTTTTCTTCATAATGTTATTTAACTCTTAAAGAAATTTATATGAAAAATGTTAATTGAAAACACTTGAAAATATCGGTTCAAAGACTTGAAGACATCTCTCTCTCATAAAACTGTTTTTACTCTTATTTTGCGACTCATTTAAAGCACTTAAGACTTGTATTACAAAACACTTTTTGAACGTAAGTTTTAAAACAACTTTTCATTTATTGCCATTAAAAGTGTTATCTCTTATCATAGATTGAAATCTTAGTCTTTAATCTAATTTTTAATGATTTGGCGCAGAATTTCATATCACTTTCCTAATTGAGTTTAGCTCTTTGTAAGGAAAGCCGAATGAAATGCTTGAATATTTAATATCTCCATTGAATTAAAAGAGATTTCTCTTCTCGTAATTGTTTTATAACTATATTTCATAACTTTTATGATAGTATTGTCGCAGAAATAAATCTAATTATTTATTCAATTAATTTAGTGTTAAAGACAAATGAGATTTTCAGACATAACTCTATAATATCTGAGAATTGGTTCAATTTTTGTCTAAAACTTTTCAATTTTGCTATTTTCGGGCAGAAATTAAATTAAAATGAACTCAAAATGACTTTATTATACAATTTGAAGAGAGAAGAGTTTATCGTATTTATAAAAAAAGACAAAAACTGAATCCTTTATTAAATTATAAAACATTTTTAAGTCAATTATATTTGAGTTAAATTTTATCCAATCGATAGACTCAATGAAACGTTTGGTTCAAATAATTTGTTTCAATAGTGAAATATATTGTCGAAGGGATATATCGTGAAGAAAGTCGAGTAAAACTCAGTATTAAAGTTAGGTTTGAGTCTAATATTAAGTTGTTTTCAACTGAAAGATCAAAAGATCAATAGAAATAAAATTGAGAGCAAAGTTGAGAACAGAATCAAAAAGTTTTGTTCAATTACTGAGCATTACTTTCGCACAAAAAATAGTAGAAATATATATTACGAAAGAAGTTTAGAAAATGTCTATGACTTGCAATCAGTAATGTCCCCCTTTGCAGTGATGTCCACACTTTTTCAACAAAAAAAAGGCTTTATCTGTAAAGTTTTCTAGTTTAATTTTAAATTTAATAAATTGCTTATTAATTCAAAAAGTTAAATAGATAATTATTCAAGCATTCCATTGAGAATATAAATTGAATCTATCTCATTTTAATATATTGCGCATACAATTTGTCATTATTCAATTCTTTTGTTTTTTTCAACTGTAACTGACAACACTTGATGATCATTTATTTTATTCGCTTTACTTGCTTGCTCAAATTTTTAAATGTTTATATAGAATATCATTAAAGTTTTTAAACTTAAAGGTTGATTTTTTCTTTAGTAGTAAATTATTTGCTAGTACAAATATTAGTAATTACCAAGTCAACCAATTTAACAAATTTATGTTAATTATAAATATGATTCATCCATCATAACTAAAAAATTATAGTTTGGGATCACTCCCTTCAGGCATCACTGCACGCGACTAGCACCAGTGTGTTTTATGATGTGCTCCTAAAAAAGTCAATGTATCGATACATCAATACTCTTAAATTCAGTGACAAAAACAGATTATTAAACGAAAAAAAAATTGATTTATAGTTAACTTGAATTCAATAGCAGTTTATTATTGAACACAAACGTCAAGCGATGTTCACAAGAAATATCGACTTTAATGGTTGACCAGAAAAAAATTGAGAAATATTTTTCAGTTAATTTCGTTTTCCAATCACTCACTTGCGTTGAAATGAAAGCTTTATTTCTCTTATTTTAGTCTCTTTTCTTATTTTTGGACTCACTTGTGATGTATTGCTTTTTACACTCTCCTCAGTAACGGTAGAAGTTGTGTCGCACGGATTAAACATTAGAACTGAATTAAGCCGCAAAAAGTGCACTGGTGATAAAGTAAGAGCTTCAAGAGTTGCTGACTCTTTGGTTTCATCAAATTTAATTTGATGAACTTGATAGCTTGCACAATCTAATTATAATTGAAGTCGCATATTGTGCCAAATCTAACCTATAACACTGTTTCTATACAATTTCAGTTGTAATCTGAGCTTGGTACTACCAGGGTAGATATCAAAACAAATTTCATCAATATATTCAACTAGGTTTGGAAATCCAAAGAAAATTCAATGCATTTGTATTTCATAAATTTATAATAACCCTAGATGAAAGTATGGCTTTTACCAGATTTAATTTAATTCCAATAAAACTATCAGGGCAATTTATTTCATAGCTTTTGGTTTGGTTATCACCTGATAAGTATTGTAAATCAATACTAAATTTATAATCAGTTTTATTTTGTTGACAGATGCATAACATGGTATTTATGTTGTATAATATTAATTCTCCCCTCTTTTCCTTCCTATGAATTGTGTAATCTTGGTCATACACAAAAGCTAATCCGAAAAGAAACTGCCCCTGGGAATAGAACGCCGTCAAAGTTAAACTAATGAGCCATGAAATGATATTCAATGTGCATTTAGCCTATTGTGACATAAATGGCTAGCTTAAATAATTGGCTAGCTCAACTTCCTCTCTCTTAATAACTTTATTTATTCTTAGTTTTATTGTCTCTAAAAAATAATTGTAATAAATAGAAAGAAAACTAAGAAAATTGGTTAAGTGTTGGTTAGAATTCAGGCCCACATAATTCGCCAGAGCGTAAAGCACCGGCACTAACTCCCGCACAGAATAAAAGAGAATAAATGAAAAAAATTTCATTTAGAAGTTAGAATTCATTTTTCACAATTTGACTTCCGCACATGCCATCTGCACAGCACAGCACAGTGGCAAAGGAAAGAGAGGAATTGTAGAAATAGGAAGATAATTTGTTCATGTCAGCAGTGGCTCACAAATAGCTGGCCCTCGCTCACTCATACTTCTCTATTTAATTCTCTATATCTCTTATATAATACTTGAGAGCAAAATAATATTGTATTCCGAGCCCTGAGTGGAGAGAGAGAGGGAGGGAGAGAGAGAGAGAGAGAGAGAGAGAGAGAGAGAGAGAGAGAGAGAGAGAGAGAGAGAGAGAGAGAGCTCTCGTTAGACACAAACCAGAAATTGGTTCACAATTCTATTGATGCCATAAATTCTGGTTTTTTGTGCTTTGATTCCTAACTTATTGACAAAAAACAGTGTTTGAGACATGAGCTCAGAATCGAAATCAAGTCTTATCCCAACCTCTTTTGGTGTTTTGTACTGAAGATAAACGAATTTAATTATTTTTTGGTCGAATAAAAAACATTTCAAATAAAGAGCTTTTTAGTCAGGCTTTAGATCTGAATATTAGTTCCATTAATTACATTCGCTCTTCCTCTCCCATCACTCTCCTATTTCTCTCTCCCATTCCTCTGTTCCTTCCAGTCATCTTCTATTCCGTTATCGATTAGTTTTAAAGCTTTGATAAAAAAGTTTAAAATTATGTAATATTTTTCATTTATTTCATCTTTTCATAAATAAAAATAAAAATTTTGATTTTTTTTTCATATTCTGAGCGATCGATAGTTGGAATGCAGTGAAAGAATTTTTTTCAACAAAACTGTTAATGTTTTCGAAGAAAGGATATTATTTGTGAGAAAGAGATGAAAAAGAATTTTTTACCGTTGTTTTAAAAGGATGTGCAGTCTTTTGGTGTGTTTTTCAAACAGTTTTTGTTTCACATTTAGAGTCATTGTCTATCCATTGTCTCCAAAGTTTACTGAAAAGAAGAGCTTTTTTTGCACACAAAAAATAGTGATAATGACAAAAGTATGCACAACATATCTCACACATGTCTTATCCCTTTTCTATTGTCATAAACCTGTTATTTTGTGTCTATTCTTGGCTTTGAAAACATGTCTTTAAATAAAAACTACCAAAAAATGAAGAAAATACCATTTTTTGTGTGAAATAACATTAAAGTCCTTTAAAAATATTTTTGCAATTTTTTTTGCTCAAAATTCTCCATTAAAACCAAATTGAATTTTATCAGCTTTTTTATTGAATTCTAGATAAGCCAAGTTGGTTACATTTGGTTTAACTTGATTATAAATCTTGAATTTGATTTTGTTGGATAAATTATATTTTATATTTAGTTTAAAACTGTATTTGAATTGAATTTTGTTTTGAGTGAAAGCATGCGTTAGATTTTGATTTAATAATAATATTGAATAAGAGATGAAATATTTGCCACTTTTATTGTATTCTTATGAGAAATGTTATGTCAGAAAACCTTTTGAAACGCTTTTCAAAAATAAGAAATTTTAAAATTGTTGTGTTATTCGGGAAATACATGGTTTTTGGGGCAAATATGAAGAGCACAGGAAATATGAATAATGAGTTACTATTTATATGAAAGACATTTTATTCAAACTTTTTTTTGAGAAACTCTCTCCACTTGTGTTCATATTTACCATTATAATAAGCGTTTCATAACTGTGCTCTTAGTTCAGAAGACCGTCATTTTTTGCTAGTTTTGAATGAGAATTCCTAGAGTCAAGTGTTAAACAACTTATTATTAACGCTAACGAAGAGAATATCTTTGAATTCTATCTGAGAATAAAATGAGTCAAAAATGTTTCTCTTCATCTGATGTATGAGATGTTTGAAGCACTTATTCATTCATCTATTTCTCTGTCTTCCCATTCGCCCCGACATCAGTACTTGAGTGCTGTTGAACTTCCCATAAGAGTTGAGTTAATTATATAACTATGAAATTCCAAGCATTGAATACCAAGAATGGATTTTTGGAAACTAAAAATTTTGACTCTTGACATGAAATTCAAACTCAATTCGATTGAAAGATATTTAGAGCTTTGAAATCAAATAAATATATATTTTTTTCATTCGTCTCAATATTTGAATTTTGTCTGAAATGAACAAAATTTGTGAATAAAATATATTTATTTTGATTTAATCAATGAAATTGATTTCATTCAATGTTTAACTTGTTTTCCAAACTTTCGTTTGAAAAATAAATATTCAATGAAAGGAATGCAAAATCTTTTACTGAACTGAAGAAAATCGATTCAAACATGATTAGAAATAAGCTAGCAATAGATAGGGTAGATTAACTTTTCTAAAAGATCCAGTGATTTCTAGTTTTTTTTGTCGTTGGGTTTGACTAAAAATATCTCAATTTTAGTGTCGATTCTCTCTTTTTTCTGGTTTTTTAAATTAAGGCTTTTTTCGTCAAAAATACGATAAATTCATAATATTTTTGACTAATATTTGCCAAAAATTTTAATTAATGAGCAGTTTTTCTGAAGAAAAAAAACTATTTTATGCAGTTTAATGAATAGACGAATAAATAAACTATTATTTGCTTTATTTCTTTTTTCATCTTTTATTAATTAGTTTATATTTTAAATCTATAAAGATACTAATGAATCTGGTATAATCCGAATAAATATTTGATTTAAGCGAATGGTATACTCTAGGTTTCAAAAAGAAATTTAGATTTTTTATTTGAACCCTGAATTTATTTAAAATATTTGACAAAATTATTAAATTTTTATGAAATTACAAATCCTTTTTCAATAATATTTAAAACTATTTTTCAATCCGTAAACTAATATTATTTGAGAAAATGAATTGATCATGATAACATTATTTTATTCATAGTTGTACTTTGAGCATTTTTTTTGATTGAAGTTTTCATTAGCTTAAAAATGTGTCTTGAACAATTTTGATCAGAAATATTTTGATTGATTAATAAT
>JAQGCE010000270.1:0-14131 GCA_034699185.1 Eupelops torulosus
ATTTGTCATTTGTTTTGTTGTTTTTACAGTAATTATAAGGAAAAAGAAAATTAGTGTCTTTCCAACACTTCTTTTGTACTTATTATTTATTAATTAATTATAAATGAAATCAACAGAAAATAATCTGAACCTGTAATTAAACGCTGAAATATCTGGTCGTTTAATTGTTTCCCTCAAGAAAAAGGGGGAATTTTGAGCTAAAATTAGAAAAATAGTTTGTTTTTTACTAAATTAAAACATTGTTTAAAAGCGAATCTAATTTCATGACTCGATCAGAGAAAAAGTGCAAAAAACTGATAATTAGTTAAAAATAAATAAAAAACTTAAAACCGTTGAATAAAATAATAAAAACTCAAAACCAGAAAAAAAAGTTTTGTTACAAAAACTTCATTTACATTCAAAAGAAAATTGTTTCATACAAATATAACTTTTTACGTTTTTGAATAAACATTTATAAACTTGTTCTTATAATTTATAATTATAGGGAAAAGGCAAATTAATTCAAACAAATACAAAATACAAATCCACAACAAATATATATACAGTTTTATTATCTTAAAATAAAATAAAGCGGCCATCTTTTTAGGATGTTTCCTGCATTTTACCGGAATCATTGTTATAATGACCATTTTCAATTATTATTCAGCTAATTAATTTGCAAAAAAAATTGTGCTAGGTCAGCAAATAATCTGAATATTTGATACTAACATAAAATTGTAAATGATTATTGAAAAATTGTGGCTAAAAAGAATACTTTCTTACCTTGATCACTCTAAATTCAAATTGAACTGGCAATCGTAATCAGAAAAAAGCATTATGTAATAAATATCAGCGATCTTTATTGAGTTTATTCTGAGCTCTCCTACATTAAACTGACACGACTAAATTTCCACTCATTAAAAAAAATAAATTAGCATGATTAAAAGGCAATTTTCAAAAGAACTCAAAAATAATTTAGATTACCATATGTCTCGCCTAGATCATATAATTGTTGCATTAATTAAGAAATCAAATTAATATCAAGATCATTATTGCCAAAATATTCAAATGAAGCGTTTATTCGAAATGAATGATAATTATATTCTGTGCTTTCAATTAATTAAGTGAACAATTGGTTTAAACAATTAATGTTTTATTCATTGTATTCATAGTTATAAATATATTAATTTAAATATAGTCTAAGTTTTTGAATAAACTAAAAACTAAAGCATTTAATTCATAATTCATTCATTCGATCACAAAATTATTCAATTATAGAGCAGTTATTGCACAGAACAGAGTACTTCTAAGGCCTTTCTTTAACAAACATAACATTAATTTATATGTTTTCGTGAGTTGTCTGTACTCTAAATAATAGTTATAATAATGATAATAATGTCTTCTTTTTCTTTAATCTTTGGATTTAATTTACTTCAATTGAAAAGTCTATAAACTCTAAAGGAATTTAATGTTTTTCATTTTAATTGAGACAATAGTTCATTGGGTAAATGGGGCAGGGATGTACAGGAGGTGTGGGACTACTTACCCCCTACTATAAGAGCGTCTTTTTAAAATTAGATTATAATTGACTAAACTGTTGCCTTTACATTGTTAATTTTTAATAGATAGTCTATTTTGAAGAGCACACTGTTAGCGCTCATCCCCTGAGCATCACTGTTAGCGAAATGTATGAAATAGAAAAACCTAAAAATTGAGTTCAAAAACAACTCCTATTCTTAAATGAAAAACTCGTGTATCAGAAACAGAAAATTCAATTTATTTTATCAATTATTAGATTAATTTTTCCTTCTCTAGTGATAAGAATAGCCCGGATCACAAAAAAAGTAAAACTTCCAAAATTATTATAACCGGTGGCTCTCTTTTCGTGACCAACAAAAATGAATTATGAGTTCAAACCCTTTTGGGCTCATATTATGAATGAATGTCTTTGTTTTGATTGATTCAAACGATAATTAATATTAAATCTACAGATAAAGTATACTCATGTTTTAAGCACTGCGCTTATAGGACTCCCTTAGGCATGCAAGCCGAGATAGCTCAGTTGGGAGAGCGTTAGACTGAAGATCTAAAGGTCCCTGGTTCGATCCCGGGTCTCGGCGCTTTGTTTTTTGCACGAAATCTCAATTTATTGTTCATTTTTCTTTTGAGATTTAGCTTGATAATGTTTAAAATATTAATTAAAGTTTTACTTCAAAGCTAAAAATGCCTTAAAGTCCTAGTAAGTATCCTTGAAGCGTTTTTCTCATTAGAGTTTTCACTTAATTATGTGCAGAGTTAAGGAAATGTCAACAAAATTAATCGACTTTTTCTTTATTTAACTAAAAAATTAATGATTTAAAAGAAATAATTTTGATTTAATTTCTTATAAAGAATGGACTACCTATTGATGATTTGGTGGCCGCAATAGCATCAGCAGCTATGAATGGGGTCATACCATTGCATAAGATGAACCTAGGCAATCGCAATCCAAATCGTAAAGGAGAAGCACCGCTCAGAATACCAATTCTTCTCATTAGACCAAACGATTTGCGAAGCCTTACAAAAGGAAAGAAGTCCTCTAATGACAGATCCTTTTCAGGAAACATAAGTATATTTAACTTAAACCTCACATAAAGAGAAACTTGAAATCTATAAATGTTTTTTTATGCCGTCCCTCACACAGATAGGAGAGGGCATCGAAATGGAAGGGACCATTTCAAGAAAGTAATGGTCTTTGCATTGAATTATATTCTAAATTAATTATAACAACAGGTTTTTAATAATTGTCTTTCATTCTGTGCTTAAAACAGGACTATTCGCCTAAACCAAAGTTTCCAACACAAGGTATGAAAGTAATACCGGCGCCAAAAAATTTAGAGTTCGAAAAGTCAAACCATAAGAAAAATTTTGACAAAAAGCCTATCATGCAATTTAATAACAACAGAATGAATGGTAGGGAAATACCTAGGGAAATTGAGGAATTTGCACACAGGTATGTCGACAAACTCAACGGTAACGACAACCCAAACAACAATTATAATATTCATAATCATAATAATCATAAGAATAAAGAAATGGGTCATTTTAAACATAGAATGAATGAGGAGAGGGATAATAGGAATAGACTTAATAAGTTCAGACCTATTGATGAGGAGATGCCACCAATAAGACAGTCGGACAGGTGGAAGTCTCAACAGGAAAACAAACCAAACACTTATGAATTGCCTGAGAAAGACCCGGAACGACCGCTAACTGATGAGGACTATGATGAGGAACCATTACCACCATTGAAGCCAGTTGTGAAAGTGCCGACTGTTATCAGACATGTATACGGTGCGAATCCATCTCTTGATAATGAGAAGCCTACTATTCCACCCCGTTATTTGAAGAGCATCGCAGAAATTCCATCATCGAGTGGTTCCAATCCAGAAAAATATGACGACAGGGAAGACGACAGACAATATTCTAATGATGGCCGACCCCTTTCCAAATTACAACCACTGCATGAAGAAAGGGATAACTATAAGACAGAAAGATTGGTAACACATAAATATGTTGATTTAGGAGATGTCTATCGTAAGCCCAATAGTGAACAAGATGAAGATGATCTTGATGTACAGTACGATCAAGGTGGACAAAGAGACGACGGAGATCAAGGCGGACAAAGAGACCAGGGAGATCAAGGTGGTCAAAGAGACCAGGGAGATCAAGGTGATCAGGATGAAGGACCACTGGCTGGTTATGGAAAAGACCCATACGATAAGCAGCTAATTAGTACTCTGACCAAATTGATGGCCAGCAGTAAGAATAGACATCCACTGAATATCGGTGGTATCACCGGTGAGGAAGACAACAAACAGAGTGCAAAACCTGTGTCAAAAACATCCAAATTCTTCACACCGTCCAAAGATAACGGTGGTGGTAAGACTTCTTCCAAGTCATCGATATTTGATGATCTTTTTGGAAAACCATCGACAAGTTCTTCTTACAAAACGTCGAGTAGTAACAGCCAACCACTGCTGACAACCGGTCACATTCAATATACTTCGTCTTCGTCACAACCGCAGAGCACAGTTCAGTCACGAATACCAGAATCTCTGTTGACTTCGTTTTCATCACTGAGCAGCAGTAGTAACCGCAACAGTGGTTCCCAGGGGTCAGTCAATAAAGAAATCCTGTCCACTGCTAACAATAATAATAATAAAGGGTTAGTGCCATTGGCGCCAAATCAAGTGCCAGTAGTGTCACCACTGACGAGGAAGCCTGTCTTCCTGCCTTTGGACTACAGCACAAATGACAGACCCATATCAAGCGGGCAATTATTCGACGACGCCATAGACGAATATGGGCCCACAAAGGCACAGGCCTAAATAATAGGCTGAGCTTCCTTGATTTAAAAAATGCAAGGTCTTTTTAGCAACAAATATTGAATTCTCATTATTATCTGAAGGATTTTGAGCTTAAAATTCAAAATTTCAAATTATCCCATCATAAGAATCCAGGTCGAAAACAATTAAAAAATAAATAAATTCCTCACCATGTTCATAAATATCATTGTTAAGAATTTTAAAAAAATGTCTTTAATTAAATAAAAATTTCAAATTCAGAATAATTTATAATAAAAAAAAAATATTTTACTCAATAATAAAAAGTAGGATTTCCTGAAAACAAATGTTTTATTACTCATTCAGTTAATGACTTAATAAGTAATGGCATTAATGTGTAAACACATTTGAAATTAAATACAATTACTTATGAGACAAGAATTACCTCAATATGTTTGGAGAAAATATTAATGGAATTTTCAATTCAATTATTATTTATCATATTTTTTATAAAAAAAATAATTTTTCACTTATTTTGATTTTCCTTCGCTTTCTTTGTTAGAAAATATTAATGAGTTTCTTATGTGAGAACAGAATAATTCTGTTCTTCGCTTTAATTTTTAAAATGTATTTAATGAGAAAATTATTTTCTTCTGATCATATCTTTTGTTAAATTCATTAAAAAGTATTTTTAAAATTAATTTTGAATTCAATTTTTGATAACTTCAGTGGTTTTGTATTTCAAATTTCAAAACTCATTTTAAAAGTTATTATTATTTGTTTTTAATTTCAGTTTAAATGTTTATAAATACAATTCATTTAAACTGAAGTGAAATTAATTTAATGTTTGGCTTAGATTTCAATTAAATCAAAAGAACTAAAAGTTAATTAATTTTAATGAGAATAATAATAATAATCAATTGATGGATGAGATTTCAATAGATACTGACTTAGTGATGATAGCCAAGGTGGACAATAATTTTAAACGTGATCAATTTTTAAAATTAAATCTAATTCCAAATGTTGAAAATATGATTGAAGGATGAGGTAAGCTTGATGAAAATATTCTAATTTCAAAATGTGAGCTATGTCTACATTTATTCTAGCCTTGCTTTCTTTTAGAGTGTTTGATTGAGTGTCCCTTTTCTAGACAAGATTAATTTTATTTTGATAGTTATTGCTGGCTATTAATCTATTGAAGCAAATCAATCAAATGGTGCATGGCAAGTTTGACAAGCATTCATTGAAAAATAACAATATAAATGTCAAACTTTAAACTTAAATCTGGAGTATAAATAGGTTCGGAGCACAGACTTAAAAGAGTGTGCAATTAGTTTGAATGAAAGTCTCAATCAGATCAATATCTGTAATCTACTCACAAAAGCTTTCAATTGAATTAAAGTTATAGGAATCTAATGTTTAAATTTCGTGGGCGGTATTTAACACGAATCCATTAGCACAGGATTTAAACATCAAACATATTTGTTGGACGGGTATTAAGGAATATGCTTTCAAACTGAAAATATTTTGATTTGAAAGTGAGGAATGAGTGAAATTAAAAGAACAGAATAAAAAGTAACTTAACAAAAGAACATCAAATAAATTTTTCCGGCAAAATGTTAAAAAAGTGAATTTTTAGGTCACCCATCATATTATGAATAGTAAGTCTCTTATACAATAGGAAATTAGATGTTCAAACTAACTTTATTTTGCAAAATTGGGTAAAATTCAATTTTATGGTCAATTTATTAAAATATTAGATTAGGTCAATTTTTAACTCAGATCTTACTGAAGATAATAACCACAGAAACTATTTATAACTTTTATTTAAAGGGGAATATAAAAGAAGCGCTTATTTAACGACATTATGTATGTATTGTACGACACCTTATGATGTCATTTGTTTTCAACTTTGTTTTCAAAATTTCAAATTCAAATCCAATTTTATGTTTTGTTTGAATTGAATTAAATTATATGAAATGAAAAGACAATGAAATCTCAACAAGAAGTTGGTGAAGAAGAAGATCTCTCTTCTGTCCAAACTGAGAGTGAAAATGAGTCTGAAAAAGATCTGAATGGTGAAAAACAACCGAAATTCAAGATCTTATCTCTTAAAAACGACCATTTCGGTCAATACTTTAATAATTTGGGAGAAATTGGTTCGGGGGGTTTCGGTAAAGTGTTTAAAGTAAGACACAAGGTTAATTATAAACTATTTGCAATCAAACAAATAGATTTAGGTATAAATTATTCAATAGATTTTCAATTTATTTAATTGTTTGAATTGAAATATAGAAAAGGACCCGCACTTAAAAAAGATGTTCAAACGAGAAGTGAAGACTTTGAAGAAAACGAGCGGTGATTATGTCGTCAATTATGTAGATTCGTGGCTACAAAATAAGGACTTTCTTTACATTCAAATGGAGTTGTGTTCGGATAATCTTCAAAATAGTATCGCAAAAAAACGTATTTGTTTTGAACGGAACAGCTCTGAAGATATGAGTCCATTGGAGTATTACATTTCATGTAATTTGTTTAAAGAGCTCTTGGAATGTGTCAGATATTTGCACGAATCAATTCCAACGATAATTCATAGGGATCTCAAACCAGAAAATGTCTTAATAGTTGAAGACCCAAATGGGGGCAGATTTTTGAAACTCTGTGACTTCGGTTTAGCCAAACCCTCTCAACTCAATACACAAACTCATACTAGAGGTCAGGGAAGTCCGGGTTATATGGCACCAGAGCTTATGAATAGTACAAAATACAGTTACAAAGTGGATATTTATAGTCTTGGTAGAATTGCTTTGGATTTATTTGACGACAATATTAATAATACGTACGAAATATTTAAACGATTATTACTTTAATTAAATTAATGTTTTTTGCTTAACCACTAAACAGGAAAACCCCCAATAAATACATTCAACTTATGTCCAAATGGAGAGAATTGAAATCAATAATCAAAGCTATGAATTTTACAACTTATAAAGAGAGGCCTACCTGTGCCCAAATAATCAATAGTTTCAATAAGTGGGGAATTTCCGGCAATGATTTGCGAAAGTTTGGAATATCTGACAATGAGTTGGAAATTCTGTCCAATTATGCGAACAAATCTTCGGAAAAGTTTTTTAAGAACTACTTCCAGGAAAAAATCAAATCAAAAGATGTGACTCCAGTATTACAAAAGGAAGTTACTGATTATTTCCAAGGTTAAATTTTTATAAAATTAAAAATGATATTTACAAGATTAATTTATTATCACTAGTAAAAGGACGAACCCCCAGCAATAGTCAGTCGGACAAAGAAATTAGAATCTTAAAGGAGTTACCTGGAGATCAATGAAAAATAAACTCATCCAACAAATTAAAGGCTTCGCAATAATTTGTATTACAATTTAACAAAATGTTTAATTTATTCATTCAATGATTACTCATTTTTTTTCATAAAACAAAGTTAAGACAATTTTTAAGAAATTTTTGTAACAAATTTTATTTTGAAATTAAATACAAGTTTTCTACAAATTATAATTAACTATAAAATTATTCAAAACTAAATTAAACAGAAATGAGCACAAGTCTAAAGAGTAATTTGGTAGATTTTTGCAAATTCATAGGTGAAATTCAAATGTGAAATAACCAAATCTCTCTTATAAGAGGCTTTTGGAGTGAAATTCCTGTTTTTATTTTAGTCTAAATGGCATTAATTTCGTTAAATAATGTAAAACAACGATAAAATCGGGCGAAAATGGTGAAGACGTGATCTATTCGAGGCTATTTTACCCAATTTCGATCCTAGGGCTACCATTACTGATATTAATTTAGCAAGTTTATAAATTATATAAATTTTATAAAACATCTAAACTACTCAACAAATGGTTATTTAGAAAATAAAAGAAAAACAGTAGCTATTCTGAGTTGTGATTAATTCAAATATTAATCTCATCCATCAACTAAAAGGCTGGACTCTATTCAATCAAATTTATTAATTGTTTGGCGAAATTAAAAAACTTTGTGAAATACGGCAAAAAGAAGCACTTATTTAACGACATTTATGTATGTATTTTACGACACCTTTTGTGATGTCATTTGTTTTCAATTTGTGACAAATTTTTGTTTTCGTTTTTAGATCTAATTTTATGTTTTGTTTGAATTGAATTAAATTATATGAAATGAAAAGACAATTATCTGAACAAGAAGTTGGTGGAGAAGATCCTCCTGTCCAATTGCAAAATGATAATGAGTCTGAAAACGGTATGAATGGTGTAAAACTACCGAAATTCAAGATCCCTTCACTTGATTACAATCATTTCGATGACTACTTTAATAATTTGGGAGAAATTGGTTCGGGGGGTTTCGGTAAAGTGTTTAAAGTGAGACATAAAGTTAGTTATAAATTATTTGCAATCAAACGAATAGATTTGGGTATAAATTATTCAATAGATTTTCAATTTATTTATTAAATTGTTTTTAATTCAAAGGGACTCCACTCGACTCGGCCTTAAAAAAGGCGGTCACCCGAGAGGTGAAGACTTTGAAGAAAACGAGCGGAGATTATGTTGTCATTTATGAAGATTCGTGGCTTTACAAAGACAAAGACCAAAACAAAGACTATCTTTACATTCAAATGGAGTTATGTTCTGATAATCTCAAGAATATTATTAAAGAAAAACCCAATTGTTTTGGGCGGAAGAGCTCTGAAGATATGAGTCCATTGGAGTATTACATTTCATGTAATTTGTTTAAAGAGCTCTTGGAATGTGTCAGATATTTGCACGAATCAATTCCAACGATAATTCATAGGGATCTCAAACCAGAAAATGTCTTAATAGTTGAAGACCCAAATGGGGGCAGATTTTTGAAACTCTGTGACTTCGGTTTAGCCAAACCCTCTCAACTCAAAACACAAACTCATACTAGAGGTCAGGGAAGTATTGGTTATATGGCACAAGAGCTTACGAGTAGTACAAAATACAGTTTCAAAGTGGATATTTATAGTCTTGGTAGAATTGCTTTGAAATTGTTTGACTACACTATTAATAATACGTAAGAAATATTTAAACGATTATTTTCGGAACTTTTGAATAAATGTTTTGATTTACCCCTAAACAGGAAAATCCCCAATAAATACATTAAACTTAAGCCCAAATGGAGAGCATTGAAATCAATAATCAAAGATATGAATTCTTCAATTTCTAATGAGAGGCCTACCAGTGCCGAAATAATCGATAATTTCGAAATGTGGGGAATTCCTAACAATGATTTGCAAAAGTTTGGAATATCTGGCGATTTGGACATTCTTTCCAATTATTCCAATAAGTTCTTTGAGGACTACTTCCGGGAAAAAAACAAATCAAAAGAAGGCACTCCCAAAAAACATATTACTGATTATTTCCAAGGTTAGATATATAAATATAAATGATATTTACTAGATTAATTTTTTTATCACATTTAAGAGGCCCAAAACCCATTAGTCAGTCCGACAAAGAAATTAGAATATTCCTAAAGGACATACCTGATGGTAATTGGAAAAGTAAACTCATCCATCATATTAAAGGCTTTGAATTAATTTGTGTTACAATTTAACAAAATGTTTAATTTATTCATTCAATGATTACTCATTTTTTTCATAAAACAAAGTTAAGACAATTTTTAAGATATTTTTGTAATAAATTTTATTTTGAAATTAAATACAAATAAGTTTTCTACAAATTATGGACTAAATTATAATTAACTAAAAATTGTTCAAAAATATATTAAACAGGAACGAACACAAGTCAAAGTGTCAAGGGTTAATTTGGTCTATTTTCCAAATTCAAATGTGAAATGACCAAACTCTCTCTTAAGAGGCTTTTGGAGTCGAATTTCATTTTTTTAGTCTAAATGGCATTAATTTCGTTAAATAATGTAAAATAACTACAAAATCTGGTGATGACATGAGCTCTTGGAGGCTTTTACCCATTTTGGATCCTAGTGCTACCATAACTGATATTAATTTAGCAAGCTTATAAATCATACAAATGTATTTAAATAGGTTTAAAAACATTTAAACTACTCTACAAATGGTTATTTAGAAAATAATATAAACCCAGTTGCTATTCTGAGTTGTGATTAATTTAAATATTAATCTCATCCATCAACTCAAAGGCTGGACTCTATTCAATCAAATTTGATTAATTGTTTGGCGAAATTAAACTTTCAATTTATTCATTGAAAAACTGAATTTTAGCTCAATTTAAAAAATAAATCAATTTTTGCCAAATAATTAAACCTTCAAATAATGAACTCAATTATTGATTGAAATAAATAACTTGTTGTAAGTATTCTGTATCTAAAGTTTATTTTTAAATTAAATACAATTAAAACTTTCTATATATCATTGACTTAAACATTGAGTGAAAAATATTGCCTCAAATCTATTCTAAACTTAAATCAAAAACAATATAAAAATAGTAATAATATTATTGATTTCGAGAATAAATATTTTCAAATAAATACTAAATTTTAATATCAAATAACTATAAACTATGAGAATTATAATCAATTTTGGCCACACCTGACTTGATGTCCGAAATCACACGATTGTATTGTTTTATTGAATCTCATACCTGAAGGACATTTCAATTTCTTATCAATACCGTTGTCTTTGCATTTATAATAAACCTGCAAAATATTTAAATAAAAGTTACAAGATCATTATTACAATATAACTTACTTCACAATTAGAGTTAACATCTGCATAAAGACCATCAGCCTTTCCTTTACAGGGAAATGTATAGCTATTATAAGTTCGGTCACTTAAAGGAACCCAACCATTATTTTTGTTTGTATTGACATTTTGATCATTTTTCTTATCGTTGCTCTTCTGTTGCGATAATTTTTGTGGAACTGCTAACTGAAAGTGTTTTTCAGAAGCTTTTGCAATGAATGTATAGGTGGGGTCGCTTCCGGGCCCGCCTCCGGACCATTGATCAACTGGTTTTACCTTCTGATCAGCCGATACCAGTTTATCTTGTTTTACATCAGTTACATCTGTATCCAAATAGGGTCGAGTAGGAAGGTAGAACTCATTGAGCGCAGGTGGATACGGGGCTCCTGATGAATATGGAAGTATGACACCGTCAGGAATGGGCAAATCACATTCTGCATCTGGGCTATGCTTGTGATTAGTATGTCCATAATTATTCACACCTTTACTCTGATGATAGTCAGCCCCTGCATATTGTTTTTGTACTGGATAATTAACATGATGATCATAATTGTAACCCTTTTCAATTGGACCCAAAAATTGTTGGATTTTCACGGAATGAGAAGGAGGTGAATGGTATGGAATGGGATATGGATCATATCGAGACAATTGTCGGGCTTTTAATGGAACCACTCCATAACCATAGCCTACATCTTTCACATAATTTCCTTTTGGGACCGGATTTTCATATTTTTGATAATCATTTTGTTTATAATAACTCGGAGGCGGAGAATAGGGTTCGGGATATGCAGGAGGAGGAGGAGGAGGATATGGATACGGATGATTACCCTTTGGAACATATTGGGGCGGATAAGGTTGATGTCCTTTATATAAAGGAGGTGGAGGGTACGGAAGATATGGGGGGGGTGGTGGGTATGGAGGGAGATAGGGTGGGTGTCCATTCTTATATGGTGGCGGGGAATAAGGTATATGAGCTTTATGTGAATAGGGTTGTGGCGGATAAGGTTGATCATTTTTTGGTTGTATATATTGAGGGGGAGGATAAGGATAAGGACCTGCATGTTTGGGTAAGTGTGGTGGACCTTGGTAAGGCAACTGATTGAGTTGCTGTAATAAATATTTTTTATCTTTAGGTCCATGATAAGTAGGGTGTCCATGAGGTGGTGCAACCGGATAAGGCGGCGGAGGATATGGAAGGGGTGTTTTATGCGGTTCCGGATGAGGTGGTCCATGATACTGTGGGTGAGGTGGATGTGGTGGATGTGGGGATCCAGAATATGAATGTTTGTTGTTATGTCCATTTGAATGGGGATGTGGTTCAGGATAAGGAGGTGGATGTGGTGAATGTAGGGGTCCAGAATAGGAATGTTTGTTGTTATGTCCATTTGAATGGGGATGTGGTTCAGGATAAGGAGGTCCATGTGGTGGATGTGGATATGGTGGCGGAGGCATTGGGAATGGAAGATAAGGAGGAGGTCCAAAATAACCTGGTGGTGGTGGTGGGCCATAACCCAATGGCGGCGGTGGATATGGAGGGTAAAAGGGAGGCATATAATATGGTTTAGCAGAAGTTGGAGCTGGAGTTGTAGTGGTTGTAGTCGTAGTCCTAGAAGTAGTGGTGTCACTGTCATCACTTCCGCCATTATCATCATCACTATCTTCTTCAGGTTCATCTTCCGTTTCTTCTTCTTCGGGTTCTTCTGTTGTCTCTTCTTCTTCTGTTGCGGGAGTGGTTTCTTCAGTAGTTTCCTCCTCACCTTCAGAGCTCTCTGTTGTTGTTGTTGTTGTTGTTGTTGGGGTTTCAGTGGTAGGCTCTTCAGTTTCTTCCTCTTCTTCTTCTTCATCTTCTTCTTGATCACCACTTTCAGAATCTGAGTCTTTAGTGGATTGTTTTGAAGCTTTCGTTTTACTCTTGGCTTTTGTACTGATCTTTTGATTATTTTCATTCTTTATTTTCTTTATTTTCTTTATGTTATTATTGTTACTCCTATTGAGTGAACCCCTCCTATGTTTCAATTGATTGTTTCCTTTATTTTTCGGTTTATTTACTGATTTTTTGGGAGTTTTTGTTGTTTTTTTCGATTTAACTGTTTTTGGTTCAGTCTTTTTAATCTTTTGTTGTGAATTGTCTTCTTTGTCTTCATCTTTGTCTTCTTGAGGACTGGCTTCAGTTTGAGTTTGTAAGTCATTCATCGTTGAAGGGGTTGTGTCTACTTTGTTAATAGCAAACGCCGGAAGATTTATAGTGTTTATGTGCGGAGGTATTTGAAGCGAATCCACTTTTACTGTAAACTGTTCGGGGCTGTCGTCCCATTGTCTTCCTGGTATATTCTTACTGATTGGATTATTTGAGCCTGATTGTACTGATGATTGTACTGGCTGCACTGATTGCACTGGTTGTACTGATTGTACTCGTTGTACTGGTTGTACACCACTATTTACTGTAGGTTTAGACTGATGTGGGTTCCATTGATTGAATGTATAGGTGGGGTCGCCTCCGGACCATTCATTAGCTGGCTTTTCTTTCTGATGAACCAAGGGTATATTCAAATTCTGTGGTTGAAAAGAAACACCTTGCGTAATAAATTGAGGTTCTTCCCACTTTGTGATTGGCACTATAAGACCTGGTTGTTCAGAAACACCTTGCACAGGGAATTTATGCTCATACCCCATTTTGTTTGGGATTAAATGAGGTTGTATAAAATCATCATGCACTGAAAATTTGGGCTGTTCTAATTGCTTGTTTGACGCACTGATTGGATAGTTGCCAATTGGCATAGTTGAGCCTGGTAATACAGGTACACCTTGCACAGATACATTAGGCTCTTTTATTCTATAAACTATTCGACGACTTTTGTTTAAATCGTTTTCTAAGTTGTTCTCAATTTTTGTGTTTAAGGGCTCTAAGGGTTAAACAATAATTAACTTTCAATCAAAAGTCAATATTTTAATAAACTATTTAATTTAAATTCGAATTACCAGTGAAAATGACAGTTGGTTTTTCTCCAATTGTACCTGTTAGTCAATCAAATAATAATCATGTTAAGTAATTAACTAGTAACTTTTGTTCAATAATAATTATAATTTGAATTTAGTCTATGAATATATTTCTCGTTCAA